>CM072877.1:20070000-20237500 GCA_036937835.1 Pampus argenteus | reverse complement strand
CCTCCTCCTGAGAGAGATATATGCTGTTTATTTACCTCCCCCTCCCCAAAAGACGAGCTGTTTAGACTCCTGTCTGACCATTTAGACTCGAGGAAGGGAAGAAATGAAAAGAGGTGGAAAAGAAGAGAGAAGACCAACAGTGATTGTTTGTACTTCACTCTGATTTAAGTTCATCATGCCAGTTCTGGTCCGTTTAGAGGCTGAAACAAACCTTCAACCGTCTAACTGAAGCCTCAGTGTGTTTCCATGTTTCCATAAACACATCATAAACACATCTGAGTAGGAAGTCATTCAGGAAGTAAGAGAGAGAATATTAAACCGAAAAACCGAAAATCAAATCTCTGAATGACCACACATAATTATAATTATTTATTTAAAACACGGCCATGTTGATGTTGGTGCGAGAGGACAGTGGAGTAAACAACACGTATGATGTACAGTATTCATGTCTTCATGTGCATACATGTGGGTCCATGTGTAATGAAATGTGTAACCGTGTTTCCCTGAGTGCATCCATGCTTACTGTATGTGTAAGCGGATGGTGTAGGAGGTGTAGGAGGTGTTGGAGGTGTTGGAGGTGTTGGAGAAACATAAACAGGCAATGAAAGAAGCAATAAGCTCGCTCTGAAGAGAACCAGATGTGTGCAGAGAAAGATCCTGAAAATATTATTATTACTGGAAGCAGGAAACCTGCAAATACATGCAGTGGAGTAAAAGTACAACATTTCAACTGAAAACTACTACTACTAAAGTAGCATCACACAGAAATACTCCACCGCTGTGAATCTTACACAAACTCTGATGATGTTTGACTGCAGCGTCTTTAGGAGGGTTTCGTTGTTTTGTCAGAGTGGATCTGTCTCAGTGTGCTGTGGGCTGGCTGAAGCTGTGCTGTCCCAGAGATAAAGTTACTGTGAAAGCCATGAGCGAGTGTAAACTAATCCCTCCTCACCCAACTGCCAGACATAGTTCACAATCCACAGCATGTCTCGAGGCATTCCCTCCTCATGTCTGTGTCTGCCTTCACCATGAAGAAGTCAAGCTGATCATGTCTGTTACTGTAAATAATACAGTTGAAATTATTTTACATTTTATATATTATTACTAATTATATTTGTGATCATTTATTTATTTTTACTGGACACTCAGAAAGTTAAATTTACTTTTGTTTTATGTTGATTAATGAATCAGACTTCACTGTGGGTATTTTTTTCAAATTATTGTATATTTATTTTATATTTATTGTATATTTATTGAATATTTATTGTATATTGTAGGCTGTGACATACTGTATGTATATTTGTTTTTGTATTGGGAAAATTACACAGGATCGATATACACTACACAGCATTTTAATACATACATTACATACATTTACTTTACATATTTTTTTCCTATAATGCTAATTTTTACTCTTCCTCTAATTGTTATTATTATTTGCAGGAGACGAAAAAAAACTGGATCTCGAATCCTAAATCAAGAACTGCAATAATTATTTTCATTAATGATTAACCTTCAGTTATTTTTGTGGTTATTGATAAACCCTTTAGTCTATCATAGGGACCAGAAGTGTTGCCAGTTGTCTTTAAATTGTTAATACATTTCTTGTCTGTGACTAATCAATTGATTGAAAAATTGTTTTCAGCTGTAACGTGCATTACAATATACGGCAGCTCCTAGTTTTTTTAATGATAGATTAAATTTGTTGATTATCTCAATTAATTGTTGTTTTTTTTAAACGAAATATTAGAAAAGTGAGTCCAAAACTTAAAGTTATTCAGGTAATTATTATAGACAACTAAGAAAACCAGCAAATATTCACATTAAAGACGGTGGAATCAATTAAGTTTTTGGCATTTTGAATGAAAAAAATTACTAAATGATTAAATGATTTATTAAAAAATATATGATCTATTAAAATATAACTCTATGAATAATGAATGAATGAATAAAGAAAAAGATAATGTAGGTTGAAAATATTCTCACACAATTCAAAACAGTGATGAGCTGCTTGCCGTCGTTTTACAATGCAGCTCCACACACGGTGGCCGTGCAGGTTGAGGTCATTCTTACGAGAAGGGTCAAAGGTCACGGCCCCCACCTGGACGCTGGTGTCACACTTCCAGCTGACACACGTCATAAACACTCACAATCATTCCCTTTGTGACAAATCTTTTAAAATCATATTTACACGTTTCTCAGCTGACAACAATCGTTATAACAGCCGATCGTCTAAATGACTGACGTGGAGCTTTAACGCCGACGTGCCATCAAAGATGGAACCAAACCTGGCAGGAAACAGGCCAGCAGTCTCCCCCCATGTTCCCTCGTCTCACCCGGGGTCAGAGGGTAAGTGTTGTCACATGGTCGGCATAGTTCACCTAATGACTGACAGGTGGACACAGGAGCTGAACTGTGACTCTGGTTACCGATGAGACGGTTTGGAAGCGCAACGCACAAACTAAACATCCGTGAACCTGTGATTTCTGTTCACACAGACAAACAAGGAAAAAAAAACAGCACTTCAAAGGTTCACGAGTGCTGGAGCGTAACTGTCACCAAAATCACTGCAACACAAACACAAAATACCAAAATGAAGAAACCTGAATAAGAGAAACTCACACACTGTCTCACGTTCTACTGGGAACATTTATCTGTTTACAACAATTCGGTCTGCATGACGTTCATCAAGTAAGAAAAACATGACGAGAGGTCGTCATGCCAGTCGCCCTAAAATAAGATACAGTTGTGTTTGAGTGACAGACGCCATCCAACGAGCCAATCAGAAATGTTCTGGAGTCACGTGATCAAACCACGTATCTGCTCGTTTAATTTGGAGGACTTTTTAATGAATAATTAATGGATGTTTTCTTGTGAACACTGAGTAGTTTTGGTGTTTTTGTAGCAACCATTGTTAATGATCTTGGTTGCTTTCTCCTCCTGGGCTTCATTTTTCATCCAGTGATGCTGCAGCTGTAGTTTTCTGTAGCTGTAGTTTTCTGTAGCGGTTACAGCTGTGAGAAATAGTAAACAGAATCTCAAACTCATACTTCTCCAGCACAGAAACATCAGTAAATGTCCCTCGTCCCTGCAGCCCATCTAAATCTGGAGCTAACCTATGCTATTACCCCAAACCATGGAGCAATCAGCCCCCGGCGAGGCCAGACTGGTGTATTTTTAGAAATCTCATCAACACAGATGATTACTAGCAATACAAAAGAGTGTGTTTGTGTGTTTTGTGTGCGTGATAGTGTATGCAGAGTCATATAGTGGAAACCACAGGGGGGCGACTTTGAGGTTGTAACTGGGGAGGAACTGGGTTGGTTTATTTCTGGAGCATGCATTGCTCTGGTGCAGCGACCAACAGCTGAGCATGTACCAGTGCAAGGGCAAGTCATGCTGTCTGTCCCTGCAGTAACGACCAGATGCAGGTTCTGATAATCGACGTCGCTGCTGACCTTCAGCGTGTGTATACACACACACACACACACATACAGCCTTTTATTACTGCATCACTTTCATTTGTCTTCCTCAGAAGAGTCAAACCTTTATTACACAGCAGAAAACCACAGAGTCCTCTACTCTGTCATTGTGTGATTGGCTCAAGTTATTACCAAAGCAAACCACAGTCGTCTTGATCATCTGAGCAGCAGACGAGGGCTGAGACAGATGAAAAGGAAAACAGGAGACGTTTTCATCAGGTCTGTGGGAGCCAAATAACAGGGAGCTCAGGAGGATCCGCCTAAAGAGGCTCTGTGGGTCAAAGCAGCTAAAAGCTTTTATTTCATCAAATCTATAGAGTGTCATGCAGTGGTGGAAGAACTACTTAGATCTTTGACTAAAGTCAAAGTAGCAAGAAAGAAACACACAAACACCTGACTGATGGTTTAACACACTGGAAAAACTGTGAATCTGTCCTTTAATACATCCATCAAGCAGAGCTGCGACAATAAAACGTCTGTTGTCAGAAAACATTCAACTTTTTGGAGTAATTAATAATTGCTCGTCATCTTTTCAGATGCTGGTTCGTTTCTCAGATGACATGATGTGATGCTTTTCTTTGTCATACATGACGAGGAACTGAATATGTTTTGGACTGTTGCTGGACAAAATTAAGACATGTTAAGACACAACTTTGGACATTTTTCAGTTTCCTAACATGTTAACAGACAAAACGAGTAATCCAGAAAATCAGAGGCCAATGAATGAGTGATGAAATAATACTTAGTTGCAGCCATAAAGAAGAATAATTATAACTAGACTCACTTTAATGTGCATACACATATTATTTTGGGGTCAGTCAACATCATAAACAGACACAACATCCTGACAAAGCATTTTAATTTGTACAAAATAAATAACACAACAACAAATACAACCAGTTAAAATGATCAATGAAATGTTCTCAGTAAAAATACACAGAATCACTTCAGGATTGAACAATAAAAAAAAGACTAAATATTAACTCCATCAGAGTCTGAAACGGTCTGTTACACTTCAGCACTTTGAGGTGACGAAACATCTGAATAAAACAGTGTTTGATTCTTCTGGAAACACAGACGATGTGGTCGATCTTCGTGTGTAATTAACTTAAGTATGAACTGAAGGAAGCTGTGCATCGTCCTCAGGTGTCATCAGGAGTCTCCCATCATGATGGCGAGAAACTCCTGCTGGTTTACTGGAAGAGTAAAAGTTCTGACATTAATACCTGCTCAACATATGTCAATGTCTGTGGTGGTTTTTCTGCTCTAATTAGGATCCAAACTACCTCCGTGTAACTTTAATGTGTTAACAGGATGTTTGTGCTCAGACCACCTAAATCTACAAATGAAGTTTTAACACAAAGAAATTAATTCCTCTGAACAAAGACTGAACATTTCAACGGGTCTTTGCTGTTTCTAGCAGGACGTGTGTGTTGTGTCATTTATTATTGTGAGGATGCCCTCTAGTGGAACATCTACAGATGACACTGCTGGACTCTTATTACATATCAGTGTGTCTCCTGTCAGTTTAACAATGAAGGTCAATAAATAAGGTGCATTTACATAGTAAACAGAGTGTTTATGCAAGAAAGTCACAGATTTATCCAATTACTAGATGATGAAACAGAACAACGTGGTGCTACGTGTTAGACAGAGTTATACTAAACAGAATATAAAGACCAGATCACAGAGGTATGAAAGTATGATGGAAAAATAATAAAGATGATGATATGACCTGGAATTATAGTTTTAGTACTTCCAAGTATTTGAGCCTGTTTGGGAATGACAGAACAAAATAAAACCACCAGGAGACCCCATGAAGCTCATCAGATGGGCTGTTGTAATGTCAGCTATTCTCTTTCAGACATGTTCTTACAGCTGTTAGCAGCTCTGGTTGTAGATATGACTGCTGCTGAATGACTGTGATACTGAAGACGTCTGCAGCCTGTTTTCTTCTCTGGCTTCTAAGTGGTTTCATGGAGGTTTCTAGTTGATGGACATCAGAGATATTGATCATCTGGAAGTCACGCTGAAAAACATCAGTATGTGTTTCATGTCTGTGTGTTCAGATCTGACTCTACATCATCTTTTTGCTTCACCTCCTACTGCGATGGTCAACCTGTAAACACGACACTCAGCAGTGATGTGCAAGATCACTTACTTTCACCATCTCCGTCGGCGTCGAACTCTTCGATCATGCTGCGCAGCTCCTCGTCACTGACGTTCTCCCCGAGCTCTCGAGCGACTCGTCTCAGGTTCCTCAGGCTGATCCTTCCTGACTCGTCATCATCAAACAGCTTAAAGGCTTTCATGATTTCCTCCTTCGGGTCTCGCTCCAGGATGCGGTCGGTCACTGAGGAAACACACGACAGCATCCTTGACTGTCACGTGTACGGCAGTAACCATCTACTGAAGGGAAAGCAAACTTACCGACTTCATTGAAGTCTTCAAATGTTATTTTGCCATTTCCCTCTCTGTCGTAGTCCTTAAGAATCTTCAAAACATCCACTTTCTTCACCTCGAAGCCGAGCGCTCGCATCGCTACCTGTTGGGAATTAAAAACGACGCAACATGTTTAAACGGCATCAAGTAAGAACGTTTAGATCTACGGCTGCACCTAACAATATACATTAGATTATTAATACTGAAGCAGCAGCATGTTACTGTTGTAGCTGCTGGAGGTGGAGCTAGTTTCAACTACTTTATATACAGTTAGATAGTTTAGTCCAGTGGTTCCCAACCTAGGGGTCGGGGCCCTCCAAAGGGTCACCAGATAAATCTGAGGGGTCGTGAGATGATTAATGGGAGAGGAAAGAAGAAGAAACAAAGTTCTGATACACAAATCTGCATCTGAACAGTAACTAAAGCTGTCAGATAAATGTAGTGGAGTAGAAAGTACTAGATGTACCTCTGACATGTAGAAAGTACTAGATTTACCTCTGACATGTAGAAAGTACTAGATGTACCTCTGACATGTAGAAAGTACTAGATTTACCTCTGACGTGTAGAAAGTACTAGATGTACCTCTGACATGTAGAAAGTACTAGATTTACCTCTGACGTGTAGAAAGTACTAGATGTACCTCTGACATGTAGAAAGTACTAGATTTACCTCTGACATGTAGAAAGTACTAGATTTACCTTTGACATGTAGAAAGTACTAGATTTACCTCTGACATGTAGAAAGTACTAGATTTACCTTGACATGTAGAAAGTACTAGATTTACCTCTGACGTGTAGAAAGTACTAGATTTACCTCTGACATGTAGAAAGTACTAGATTTACCTCTGACATGTAGAAAGTACTAGATTTACCTCTGACATGTAGAAAGTACTAGATGTACCTCTGACATGTAGAAAGTACTAGATTTACCTCTGACATGTAGAAAGTACTAGATTTACCTCTGATATGTAGAAAGTACTAGATTTACCTCTGACATGTAGAAAGTACTAGATTTACCTCTGACATGTAGAAAGTACTCGATGTACCTCTGACATGTAGAAAGTACTAGATGTACCTCTGACATGTAGAAAGTACTAGATGTACCTCTGACATGTAGAAAGTACTAGATGTACCTCTGACATGTAGAAAGTACTAGATGTACCTCTGACATGTAGAAAGTACTAGATTTACCTCTGACATGTAGAAAGTACTAGATTTACCTCTGACATGTAGAAAGTACTAGATTTACCTCTGACATGTAGAAAGTACTAGATGTACCTCTGACATGTAGTAGTAGAAGTATGAAGTAGTATCACATGGAAATACTCAAGTACTTGATTAAATGTACTTAGTTACTTTGCAGCACTGACAGTGATAGATGAAGATGAACTGATCATATTTATCGGCTCACCTTCAGCTCGTGATAATCGATTTCTTTGTCTTTGTCGGTGTCAAACAGCTCGAAAGCTTCTTTGATCTCGTGTTTCTGGTCCTCGCTGAGATCCCTCCGCTTCCTGCGCTTCGTTTTATCCGCTGAGAGCTCAGTTCTGCGGAGAAAGACGCCATTTAGCGCAAACTTTCATTCAGTTTCTAACCACAACTGTTGTCGTTAAACTCACTTTAAACACATCAGAAACGCGCTGAGTTAATAACCAGCTAACATGACACTTCAACGTGTCAACGATAATGAAGAATATATGAATTAATACCATTTAAACTGATTATTCTGTTATAAACATTGACCATAAACGCCGCAGCTAGCGCCGCAGCTAACGTTAGCTTCCTGCTAACCGTTTCCTCTCGTCGCTGTTAAAACAAACTACAGCAGAAAACTGATCGATTACAGATCGATTTACCTTAAAGACAAATTCATTCTCGGAGGATTTTAACGCCCTTATAAACAAAACGTTACACAGATAATCACAGCACAACAACAACAACAACAAAAAAACCGTTTATCCGCCGCGCTCGCACTGAAGCTTCCTATTGGTCGCTGGTTACCAGGCAGCAGTAACGTGTCCTCTGATTCGTGCACGTCTCGCTTACGTCAAACAGTCCTTTTCTATCATTTCCCAATGATTTGGATTGATATAAAATCAATAAAACGATTTAATAGACGATTTAATAACTATAAGAGGAAATATTAATGTAATTCTAGTGTCATGAACTAGTGGTACTAACTGATGGCTCGATGTACATGTGTTGTGTGTATTTAGCGCCTCCTTGAGGGTGAACGTTTTTTTCCTCTCACTAAGTATCACTTGATGTTTTTCTTTCTCAGGAATAATAATATTTAATATTTTGCATCCATGGTTCATACTATTTAATGATGGAGTCATCAGGAAAAACAAAGGAAAGCAGTTTTAGACGCCTCGTAGAGTTCATTCAGACTCAGTACCTTCATCTTCTTCACCTCTGATGTAGAGATGGAGATATGTGGAGGAGCAATGTGACGGATCCACGTAGGTCTCCTGCAGTATTTGCAGGAGGAGGTTGTTTGTTGTTTGTTAAAAACAGCAGTGACCTTTAAAAAAAAAAAAAAAATTAATCTACTATGAATGATTTTTAAAAACTTTCCTGTCATACTGTTACAATAGTGCACAATATAAAACTGAAAATAACTTTCAGTGATCGACTTTCAGGACTTTCATGTTCCAAATAAATATTTGCTGTAAACTGTAAGTAGTTTGAAAATCATGTTTTGTGAAAAGTGTCTTCATAACAATAATAATTTCCATGTTTTAGTTTTGGTTTATTCCAAATCTCACTTTTCTTTAAACAGATGACAATCAAACCAAACCAATCTTAACTTTTTTTTTCTTCACACTACGGCTGAAAACTGATGATTTTCATTATGAATTCATCTGTCGATTATTTTCTTAATTAATCAATTAGTTGCTTGGTATATATAGAACATGGTGAAAAATGTCAATGAGCTTGAAGCGGAGACACAGACAGAAAATAACCTCAAACACATGCTGCATAAAAGGGTTTTGAGGAGTGAGTGGCCCACCTTGTTTTCCCTCTGAGGAAATGACACTTCACTCTAACTGCTGCACATTTCAAGTCCAGGCTGACAGAGCTGAATAGAGCCACACACACACACACACACACACACACACACACACACACACATTCACTTAGCGTGTCACAAAAGGCAGACCAGTGTTTCTGGTCGGAACAACACACAGAGGCCTCCTGTTCAGGAGAGGAAGCTGCTGAAACCTTTCAAACATATAACAAGTCTATTTTCAATGAATGTTCGACGTTCACGTGTCTGAAACCAACAGTCAGTAAATGAACAGTGATCATGTGTTTGTTGCTGTAATCATCCTCCTGTTCATACTGACCATTAGATCCCTTCATAACACACTTACAATGGAAGTGATGGAGACTAAACCCACAAACATGGATTTAAAGTTTATGTGAAGCTAATATGAAGCTTAAAATCCAGTAGATATGTTTCAACGTTACAGTGTTTTTAGAGCCAAAGTCCCTCTTTTTGTTCCTATACTTCCACCACAGCTCAACAGGGAAACACAAAGAGGGAATTTGATGCTAAACAGACTGTAAATGTGTCAGATATCCACTTGATATGACTAACTCACACTGATGAAGCCTCAGAGAAGCTTCACATCTACTTTAAATGACTTTAACCTCCATCACTGACACTGAAAGCACATTTGAAGCAGATCTTTGAACAGCCAGTATGAACAGGAGCAATGATTACAGTGAGGGAAACCTCTTCTTCTGTTATCTTGATGAACCAACATCTAATATTCACACAGTAGTGGATGGTGGATAGAAACAAGCATTCATTTGATTTTCTGGAAACCAAACATTTTCCGGAGCTGTTTGTTTATCCACCATATCCACCTCAAAGGTTTTCCTCCCTTGTTGACCCATGACATCCTCTTTGTTTTTTATCATGTAATTCCCACAGTTCACAGCAGCAGTGACAGTCCAGTGTAAAGTAGGTGCCGCTGGGTCTCTGCTTATCTGGAGTGTTGTCTCCCGTCTCACATGTGTGTGCAGAGATAGAGGCTGGGAGAAATCCCAGGAAGGACTCGTCAAAGTCTCTTCCTCTTCCTCCACTTAGTAGAGACACAAGATCAAGAGATTTAAAAATGTGACTTGACCTACAAACATGTGCATGTACAACATGTTTATCTGCAATCATTTCATATTTGTTAACAACACTGTGCAGTTTTCAGCCACACCCACTGTAGGAGAGGATCTCCCTCAAGTCTACTAAAGCGAACTGTTGTAAACGTGCTGGGTGTGACTGTTCCTATGCAAATTTTTGCACAGGAACAGTCAGGAGATCCTGAAAACTGCACTTTTATATGACAGAAGATAAAAATGACATTCAGACCCAGAACAAGTGTCTTCATTAGTCTGGATAATCTGCATATGTCATATATGTGTTTTAGTAGGGTTAGGGTTAATAATTTAATGTTTGCAGATATGCAAACATGCATGTTTGGATTGATGGAGGACAATGTAGGATATACAGCGGTTATATCTGTATCAAAGGTCAGCAGGTTTAACTCTTCATTCTTTTAACAGTTTGAGAGTTTGGTGTTGGAGTTATGAGCTCTTTTAGAGACATGTGAGGTGAATTAACCCGTCGACTGATGCTGCTGTCCGCTGTTTGAACTCCAGCTCGCTCTGCTGTCCGTCACACTTCAGGCTCTCAGACACACGGAGCAGTTCGAGTCTCTGGCCTTGAACTCAGGTTGCTGAGCTGAACATGAGGAGGGGGCATAATGAGTGCAGCAAGCATTTACCTTATCCACAATCAGCCAGCTGCACACTTTTCTGAAGCTTTCTGAAGGAGCCGTCTGTGTGTGTGTGTGTGTGTGTGCGTGCGTGCGTGTGTGTGTATGTGTGTGTGTGTGTGTGTGTGTGTGTGTGTTTGGGGTGGGCTGATGGAAACGGAGACGTCAGAAAGCAGCTTCTGTTTTTGCTCTGACAGAGTTTGATTCAGTCTTTTCAGGTGCTGAACTCCTCTCAGAGGTCAGAGCTGGAATGTAACTAAGAACTCGTGCAGTACACAGTTTGAGGTACTTCTACTTCACCTGAGTATTTATATTTGATGCTAATGTGTACTTCCACAACACGATATTTCAGAGGAGAATGTTTTCATATAATTTAACTGTAAGTGTTTGGGTCATTAGTGCTTATATCACTTGGAGTGGTTAGTTTTAGTTAGTTTTAACTATTTGAACTGTTTGATACTTTAATGTTGAGCTATTTTTGCATGTATCTGTGACTTTTACTATTTCAGGTTTAGATGAATTAACTTTCATAATCACAATTTCACATTTAGCAACTAACTACAACTATTTTACAACTTTTATGTAGGTAAGAATTCAAAATGAAGACTTTTACTTGTAAGGAAGTATTTTTGTAGCGTAGTATTACTATACTAAAATATTTGATGGTCTTCATAGAGATCTTCATTAAAGTTATAAGATGTAAATAATAGAAATGAATAAAATGCTTCATTTTCACTGCGTTCTTACACAACATGAATTGTGAATGGTTCTTACTACGAGCTATTAAAGCTGCTGGGTGGGGCTGCCGCGTGTTAAAGTCTCAGTGTTGGCGTGTGTGTGTTCATGTCATTAAACCCCTGAGCACCACCCTGAACCAGTACAAAGACCCCCTGTCCACACACTCTGTACGTGTCTGTGTGTGTGTGCATGTGCGTGCGTGTGTGTGTGTGTATGTGTGTGTGTGTGTATGTGTGTGTGTGTGTGTGTGTGTGTGTGTGTGTGTGTGTGGTAAGTCTGGAACATTTTACTATAGTATGAAATGCTGCAAACAACAAAGGGTTTTTATGAGGCAAAAACAATAAAATAAACTGTCACTTCTTCTTCCTGGTTCAGGCGTATTGTTCTGATACTTTTATATTTCTAAACAGCACACAATGATATTTTAGACAACAGTATTCTTCCTTTTGTCATATTTTACTGTATTGAAATTTAAAGTAAAGTTTGCTGTTGAAGAACTTTACTGGCCTGCTCAGAGCGCTGATCTCAACCTGATCCAACCTGAGTTGGTCTGAACTGGAACCACTGGAGCCACCTGTGAACCAGACTTTATCCTCCAACATCAGTGTTTACTTCACCGAAGGCCCAGGACCCCCACTTTCAAACGTAATGTCCGAAGTAAAATATCGTCTTATATTTGGGCAAAATAGCATTGCAGAAAAACTTTTTTTTTAATAACTAACGGTACATATATACATATATATATATATATATATATATATATGTATAGTAGATAGTAGATAAATACATAAATATATAATACATCACCTCAATACATCATCTCTTTATTAGTTTAACTCTAAGGATTTCTACATACCCTGGTACACCGTAATACCTTGATACTGTTTTGTCTCCATTACAACAGAAATTATGACCCGATTACTCAAAATAATCCACACACCTTATTGTGAGCAGTTTCATGTAGGAACTATTTCCTTTCGGCCACACTACACCCACCAACCGTCTCACCGCTGCAGATCAGCCTCCGTCACATGACAACAGTTCATTTCAGCTAAAACTCATTAAGTTCCCAACAAGATTTACTCTGTTTGACAAACCTCTTCTTCAGCCGTTCCAGCTGACAGCCTTTCAGCTCTTTATTACTTTAACCTTCTGCTGATAAAGCTCATTGACCGCAACAATGGTGCAGTTAATGGTGCAGTTTTAGCAGCGTGAGCAGCCGTAATGCACGAAGCTCATTTGGCTTTATAGCCCTGAACTCTGAGTCCTGCACTGCATAAAGGGACAATTCAAGAAATTCACAAAGTCTCAGATCAATAAACCTTATTTTATTAGACTTGTTTCACCTAAAATTACCAAGAAACAAGTCTGAAAAGTGGATGATACGTGTTTTCACTTATCTGGTTTCTCTTTGTGTTATCTATTAACTTAATAGTTACTGAATTAAAACTACTTTCAGGTCGTGAGGATAGTAGGAGGTTGTTAAATTCTTAAAAGCACAGTCCTCATTAATTAAGATGAGCTTACATTTAATGATGTAATGTAACACACTTCTGCATCAAATCTACGTCGTTGTATAGTTGTGCTAGTGTGTCTGCATCACTCGTTTTCTACGTCAAACAGCGACGACTGAAACTGATCATGTTGGAGTTGAAGCTGATGAACGTTGGTTTTGTGAGTTTTTCTCCAGAGGTTTACTAAAGATGTAAACAGACCAGTTTCATTGTGTAGTTACATGTGGGCTGCATAATAGGCTCAATTAGCACGAGATAAATAAATCATAAATCATTCAAAGAAATTCCAGTAGAGCTCCAGAATATAAATATATTGCTGTAAATGTGCAGAAATCTTCCACACTACGTTTTATAGAGTACTAGCTGTGTACTTATAGGTTTGCAGTGTTGTTATTAGCTTGATAAATGCAGTGATGTGGCAGTAAAAACCAGCCACATGAGATGAGTTACACCAAAAACAGCCTCACAGTATATAAAGACACAAAGAAATGAAGATGAAGTAACTGGTATACACGGCCAAAGAAAACACTCCTTTATTTTTCTAATGTATCAGCTCTCAGTAACTGAAGGAAACAGACAATGAGTGAGAGATAATTATGGCTTGTTTCAAGTCAAGTTGTCAACACTGACGAAACGAAAAGATTTTATCTGACACACTAATGAATTTCACTTCCTCTGTAGTGTCTGTAGTTATGTCCTCAGTGATACTCAGAGTTTTACTGTTACAGGTCTGTTTACCCCCCAAACAACAGATGTGATGACTTAAGAGGCACTAAAGGAACAAAGGTAGGGATAGCGTGAGTGTGATGTTGTAAATCAGATGACGGCGAGAGAGAAAGAGAGCGAGATAAGCAGAGATGGATGGAGAGAGAGAGAGAGAGAGAGCAAGAGACAGAGAGAGAGAGAGAGAGAGAGAGAGAGAGAGAGAGAGAGACAGAGACAGAGAGAGAGAGAGAGAGAGAGAGAGAGAGAGAGAGAGAGAGAGATAAGCAGAGATGGATGGATAGAGAGAGAGAGAGAGAGAGAGCAAGAGAGAGAGAGAGATAGAGAGAGATAGAAAGAGAGATAGAGAGAGAGAGAGAGAGAGAGCAAGAGAGAGAGAGAGAGAGAGAGAGATAGAAGAGAGAGAGAGAGAGAGAGAGAGAGAGAGAGAGAGAGAAACAGAGAGAGAGAGATAGAAAGAGAGATAGAGAGAGAGAGAGAGAGAGATAGATAGAAAGAGAGATAGAGAGAGAGAGAGAGAGAGAGCAAGAGAGAGAGAGAGAGAGAGACAGAGAGAGAAAGAGATAGAGAGAGAGAAAGAGAGAGAGAGATAGATAGATAGAGAGAGAGAGAGAGAGAGAGAGAGAGAGAGAGAGAGATAGAGAGAGTGTTATTAATTCTGGTGAATAAGTTGTGAAACATGTTGTTTGTCACACACCCAGGAACTGTTCCTCATTAGAGGATGAAGCTGCTCACACAGTGATTACAGCCGAGAGCTTCAGTTTGTCCTCTTCAGAAAAAACATATATTTCTTTATATACATTTATATAAAGACATATATTTCATTATATACATTTATATATTTCATTATATACATTTATATATTTCATTATATACATTTATATAAAGAATATATATTTCTGTTGCACTGACAGCGTGAAGAAAAGGAGGTGATTATATTATAGAAAAACTAAACTGGTTTCTTTTAATCACGACCATGATTATTAAATATTATTATTATAATGCATCAAAACTGAGGCAGCACCAACACACATTACCCACAATGCAACACTTTCTAACTCAACAAATCCTCCAAATTAAATGACCAAATTCTATCAGCAGGATGACGAACGTCAGATCATAAAGATGTTTTCTGATGCGGCAGGTTTAGATAAAGATCCTGGTCTGGGTTAAAGAAACATGTGCTGTGGGTTAGACTGCTTTCATCGTCATGGCTACAATAACAACCACAAGGTTAAAGGTCACAGGATGAAAAACGTATATGTATGTTTTATACATATATATATATATATATATATGTATAATACAGTCCTGCTTTTTTCATGTCATCTTGTGTTTTTACATCAGTCTGTACTTCAGATAACTTCTACTTTTCTTGTGCTCAGTTTGAATAAACCTTGTTTCAGCCGTTGACATCATCACAGTGAAGGTATATTAGAAACAAGTTGTTCACTTCAGTATCTTCAGTATCTTGTGTTTATGTTCTAGGAATCAACATGGAAGCAGTTTGGTAAAAACTGGATGAAGTGACTTTGACTTTGCCAGGTACGTAGATACAACACAGTGGTATTAAACATGTTATTGTGTAGGACTTGGGGGGCTCTGAATCAAGCGTCATATATTAGGAAACAGGGGCAGAGAACATCCTCTGTTTGACTGCAGAGATCCACAATCTGCCAAACCAGGTGTCACTGTTTCATCACATCTGTGAGTCTCATGTGGAAGTAATCCTGCAGACCTCACAGGTCTCGCAGTTTTGCATACATTTCACCTGCGTGGGTCTTGGCACAGATTCTTCTCAACACACACACACACACACACACACACACACACACACACACACACACACACACACACACAGGGAGGGAGGAGGAGCGCGCCTGCTCGCTGGACCCTCGCCGCTGGTTGGACCCGACAGAGCAGCAGAAAACATCCTCACCGCTTGACGTGCGTAATACTTTTGCGCTTCAGTCCGCATCTTGGCCGCCGGAGTGTTGAACACAGCGCAGTGAACAAGGTAAAACACGTTTATTACGTTTATTCTTGTTATTAACGAAGAGAAAAACACCTTCATGAGCTGCTTTTATTTGACTTATGAGCTGATTATTTGACTTTGTGGTGAATGGTTGTTTTAACCCACCAGAGTAATTCATCTGTTCCATTTATCAGAATAACTGACGTATAATGAGATCCAAATGTCAACAATAAATAATAAATACAAACAAACTTCACAGCTCAAAGTTTTTATTACAAAACAGAAGAAAAGAGCAACAGATAAAATACAGAAATACATGTAAAAATATGAGAAAAGTAATAACATTAATATCTAAGATTAAACAGAAATATGAATAATCAGAAAATGTGTTTATATAAAACATTAAATTGATGTTGGTGTCGATAGATTCTGGTTTGAGTCCAGAGATAAAATGATGATATACATCCTCAATCTGGACTTAATGATCTCTAATACTTTGATTTGTCCATTTTTTGCATTAATCACTCATTTGTTTGGCATCAGTCCTGAAGGGTCTTTTTGTTGGTAGAATTTGACATTATTGCACTTTTGTTTGGTTCAATCCAGAGATTTTATGTGATTGGATGTTGTAGGTGGAGGTCAAACAGGCTCGGTGGATTCACAACGTCTCCATCATGCTGGACTATCAGCAGGGTGGAGGTGGTGATTGTGGTTCTCTAACGCAGAACGTTAATGAGTTAGAGAACCACACCTGTGATGGAAAACAAGAAGATGAGAAAACATTTAAAAACAAGAAATATGACAATAATAAACAATAATGTGAAAGAGGAATTATAAGTAATTACCTCTTACATGTTCATGTATAATACTCCATAATATACTCTAACATATATCACAATATGACATGCTGCATAAGTACTTTTAAATATTGTAAATACTGTTAGAAGTACTCCATGGAGTTTTTAATCACTACTAGAGCTTTGTTTGAACATACACACACACTATTGATTAATTGATTTATTGCTTTATTTGTTATAATGTCTTGAAGTTGATGTCTTCAAATGTCTTCAAATGTCTTCAAACAGTCAGAAATCCAAAGATTCAGTTTTCTGTCACATATGACAAATAAAAGCTGTGAATTATCACATTTGAGAAGCTGCAGCAGCTGTGACTATTTTACTTAAAAAAGCCAGAACAGGAAAGTTTTAAGTAAAACTTCTGCTTCTATTTTTATTATTAATATGATCTAAACATCCTGCTGTTAGCTGTTAGCTGTTGGCTGTTGGAGCGTCTTCTTCAGTAAATGTTTGGGTACTTTTTGATTTGATTGATTGACTCATCGGTCTGTCGCAAGGAAACCAACTTCCTGTCACTCATGTGCATAAGCGGAGTGTGAAATGGGCTCCGCAGTGCTCTTTAAAATGAGTTATCATAGTTGTGGTCGACCATGTTGTGCAGCGCAGACTGAGTGATTTAGAGCCCAACAACCCCTCTCTGTGTGCTGGCTTAGACTTGGTGGCTCCACCCTGACCCCCACCCATTACCCCTGCACCCACCCTGCACACACACACACACACACTGCAGTGGCCCATGACAAACTTGCAATGAAAAGGGGTGTTAATGCTCTGCAGTGACACACACACTCCTGCACAGTCAACTTCAATCTGTGTAAATAAGCAGCGATGGAGAAACAACAGGTTAAATGAATTTGCGCCTGTGTGTTCACATTCAGGGTGGATGTGTGGGTTCAGATGTTAATTACAAAAAAGGTTTCTTTATTAGTTGCATGAATAGAAGTGTGTGTGGTGTTGAGTAATGTGTTTGCCATCTACTGGCTGCAGCTTGAAAGGAAATGTTCCTGTAAATAGTCTGTGTGTGTTTTCACCACTTTCCCGAGGACACGATTTCCCAACATGAACCAGTTCAGTAGAAATATAAATGATGCAAAAACATTTATTCATGCTGAAAATGTCTCCAGCGTTCATTGCTTAAACAAACGGCTCAAATGAACCTCGAGTCTGGAGGTAAAAGTTGTTTTTTGAATGACTGAGAAACACGATTGATCGTGTAATTGGGAATAAAAGTGCAGACAGTCGCTCCTTCAAGTTGTTGACAGGAGAGAAAGAAAGAGGAGATCACAAGAATCAATCAGTCCTCTAAGAGGCAATATTGGAAGTGTTTCCATGACAACACTAGTAAACAAAGGTGGATAAAAAAAAACCAGAGGAAGGATGGAGGATGAATGAAGAGGTGACAGTTGAGCTGGAGCTGCTCTGACCTGCAGGTAGATGCTGAGGAGCAGAGTGTTGGCGTGTACGCTGCCATGATCAGAAACGTGTGTGTGAGATGTGTTGCTCTGAGGGGATTCAGGCTTTCATTAAAAACATCAACTGTTGTTCATTCAAACTGCCCCACAAACCACAAAATGTTGTTTTGACATTTCTACATGTTAATCAGTGAGCCGAGCCAAGCTGAATCTGATTCATGTTTAACGTCATTGATCTGGGGGGGGGGTGCTCCCACAGAGCCGCAGGAAATGACAAAAACAAGAGATAAACAAACAACAACAACACAAGGAATGAGAAACAATACAGTCCAGTCCTTATGCTAAGCTAGGCTAACCTGACTGCAGCTTTTTTATTCCTCTCGTCTCGTTTTTTGGGGAAAAAACAAATTAAACGAACTTTATTGATATCAGACTTGTACTTTACTGGTAAAATAAGTTGAAATCATCTTCTAATTTTAATAGATGTCAACAAGGACGACGCTGGCAACAGCAATAAATTAACATTTATATCAAACCTGCAACTAATTAGACTTTTCATGAGATAAATCTCACACAGTTTCTAGTCATGTTATCTCACTTCTTATTAGTCGCTGACGTATAAGCCGAAGCTCCAGGTATGAACCTGCTTCATATCAAACACAACAGCAGACCGTGACCGTCCACCGCTGAACTTTGACCTTTTAGCTTTCACCTCTGACACCTTGAGACGAGGACATAAAGAGACGATATAACTAATATATACAGAAAACACAGACACATGCTGGGACCAAGAACCACATTAACCTTTATCTATATGACTTCCAGCAGGGTCAAAGCAGGCAGTTAACAGAGATGAGAAAACATCGTAAATTACCTCCTCACAGCGGGGGACCCGGGGTGAGGCGCGGGGTGAAGCAGAGGGTGAGGGGACGTTCACTTCGCTTCATTTCTATTTCAGAAAGTTTGTTCCTAGAAATGGGAATGGGGCGTCCTGATTGGACATTGGAGCCGCTGTGCTTCATACTGAGGACTCTTTGTAGCAGCTGCTGTGGTGAGACGGTGACGTGAATAAACGTGTGTTTGAACCTACCACTTTAACCACAGAGGAAAATAGAAGTGCTATGCAACAAGGAAACTCACTGAGTTATTTGTGAAAATCCACGGCTGTGTGTACAGTAAATACCCCACCCATCACCTGACACCCCACCCACCTTCAAACGCTCCCACAAGTGTCTGAGCCTGCGTGCTTCTCCAGAGCAGGTTGTCTCTCAGCTGCTGGAACCTGTGACATCAGGTAGAGATGCTGAATATTGCATATTCAGCCTGAGAGCAGCACAGTGTAACCCACACAGGTTACTGAAGTGCAGTCCTCTACTCCACCGGAGGGTGGCGCATACGCCACTGTGAGTTAATTAAGAGGCACTCGCGTTTTCTCTCTTCTGCTGGAGACATTGCCGAAGACTGGTAGGGAAATATCCTCTGAGGGATATATAATAATAAAATCCCATACCAACGTAATTAATAAATAATACATTATAACATTTATATTATTTGTTTGTTAGGTTGATAAGCTGTGAGAAAGAGAGTGCTCGTTCATCAAGATAGCTCCGGTAAGGATGCTTAATGCTGTGTCATGTTAACTGCTAGCGTCATTATAATGTATTATACTGTTATTATTTAAATCCTTATAAAACCAGTCGGAGTTGTGACCCTAACGTTTAGTGTTAGGTATTATATAGACACAGAATTAGATCGTTTTATGTAGTTTTAAATGTTATAAAAAGATCGCTAATCGCGCTAGCCGCATGCTAATTGCGCTAGCCGCATGCTAATCGCTAGCATGTAAATGGTTACTTGCTTTGGTTAACTCTACTCTCTAACAGTATTTACCCTTTGTTTATCACAGTTAAGATAATGGTGATTGTTGAGTTCATTTAATTGCCAATATATGTTTAATATAAATAGAAGTTCATCTTAACTGTTAATATAATAAATATATATTAAAATGTGATAGTTAAAATGTTGTTAAGATTCTTAAAAGGTTAAAAACATAAATATAGATATATACAATATCTGTATAACTTTCCTAACCTCATTTATATGCTGTGAGATGATTGACTGATTGAATAATTGTCCATTGGAAGCGAATCTTGAGTGATGTGATGTGTATTTATTCATTTTCATAATGATTAGAATATGTATATCCTTTATAAATGGTTATTAGTTGATTTGACATTTAAATGATATAGATAAGTTGATTGGAAGAAATGAGGTTATAGTGACTAATGCATTATGTACTGTATGCATAGATTGGTTTTTTTGAGAGATCTTCTGAACCTGACCCTGACGGTCAGTGGCGAGCCAACCATAGTCAGCAGTGACCGGACGGAGAGCCTGGTGTGGCCAGCCGTGGCATCCTTCGACCCATCACCAACCCATTTCCCTGTTGATATACACAGATAAGATCACACATAAACCTACCCGGGTAGTGAAGAGAACACACATACTTTCACACACACACATCACCTACTTTTATGGACTCAGAGAAGCAGCTTTATTTTCTTTAAGTTTTGCTAAGGGACAATTTGAGGTTTATTTATTTTGGGCCCATTATCGTGCACCTGTGTATTTAGGAAGCCGGCTTCCATAGGCATAGGAGTGTAAATGTTGTTTATAATTTTGTATAATATAGATGTAAATGTTAAACTTACCTGTCTTGTGTTCTTTACTCTCTGCTGGAAATGGAGTTCATATTGAGCTCAGGTATCAAAGTCCCCAATGCAGTAATTGTCAGTGGTTTGCTTGAATCACCAGAAGATGAGGAGATCATAGACTTCCTTAAGAAGTATGGCTCCATGAGACTTATCCCAGTCACTGACGTTAACTCAGAGTTTTATAAAAACCTGATTATTGAGTATCAAGATGGTGCTGCTATCGAAGCCCTAGCCGCTCTTTTGCCCTACACACATGAACTTAAAGGTAATCCAAGTGTAAGATACCACGTTCAAGCTCTGTCAAGTGTGTACACCACTAAAATTGGTTGCAATGTTACCAAAACCTACCTTGATGAGATAAAGAAGTTAGCAAAGCTGAGTGGAAGAGACTTCGAAGAAGTGTTGAAAGATATGATGTCAGAGATCAGTGAGGCAATCGAGACTGATGGCAGTGACGATAATGAGTTTGGAACCAAACCACTCGACACATCTCTGGATGCAGTTGAAACCACCCACCCCCAGCTTCCAGGTTCTTCTGAGGTGAGGTTTGGTCATATTGGTGCTGAGCCATGTCCACCCGCGGATGTGAAGCGAAGTCTGCCCATTGTGGAGAGCGACCTAAATCCGCCTGAAATTCAAAAGATCATTGTTGAGCACATTGTGAGGAAAGATGAACTAAACACACATTCACACTTTCCCATCAAGCTTCGCTCATTCTCAGGTAATGTTCCCAGACCCAATAATGAGACAGACTACGAGACATGGCGTTCGCATGTGGAGCTTCTCAGGAAAGACCCCACCATGTCTAGTTTTCAGAAATCACGGAAAATCTTCGAAAGTCTGCTCTCTCCTGCCGCAGATATTGTCAAAAGACTAAGCCCTGAAGCTACTCCTGAAGCTTACCTTCAACTGCTGGATGCAGCCTTTGGAACTGTTGAGGATGGTGAAGAACTGTTCGCACAGTTTATGAATACTCTTCAGGATCCTGGTGAAAAGGCTTCTACTTACCTGTGCCGCCTTCAGTGTGCCCTGAATCTTGCTGTCAAAAGAGGAGGAGCTGCTGCTGGAGAGGCAGATAGACACATCCTCAAGCAGTTTTGTCGCGGGTGTTGGGACAACATCTTGCTCTCTGACCTCAACCTCGAAGAAAAGAAAAGTCACCCTCCAGCATTTTCAGAGCTCCTGTTATTAATCCGCACTGAAGAGGATAGGCAGGCAGTTAAAGCCACACGTATGAAGAAGCATCTTGGTTCACACCGGCAGCGGGCTATGGCAAGCTCTCAAAGTGCATGCGTTTGCAGTCAACACGCAGCCTTCCAGCCTGAGCCCGACCCATTGACAGAGCTTAGACAGCAGGTGGCATCTTTGCAAAGTCAACTCACCACACTGATGTCTAAAAAAGCCAAGAAAGCCCCTAAGCCCCAGGGGAACACTGAGCGTCCATCAGGTGGGCCAGCACTATCCAAACTTGACCCTAGAGCACCAAGCTGGAAACCTACAAACTCAAAGACAAGCACCCGGCCGAGGCCTTGGTATTGTTTCAAGTGCGGCGAGGACGGTCACATCTCCTCAGCTTGCAGTAACGATCCAAACCCCACTCTTGTCAATAAGAAAAGAGATCAGTTAAGGGAAAAACAGTGGCTCTGGGAGGCCAAGGGACACTCACTAGACAATACGGATTTTTAGATGGAGTCCCAGTTGCAGGGCAAACTGGGGCTAGAGCAGTTCACCGACGCCCTGCTAAAGATAAAAGTGATGTCAAGCCCAAGTTCAGTGCTGCCTTGAACCAATCCAATGTTAGAGAACACCCCTTCAGAGTCCCACGAAAGCTGATTGGCACAAAAAGCACAGGCCAAGTCACGATCCAGGAGCAACAGTTCAGCTGTCTCCTTGACACAGGTTCGCAAGTAACCACAGTCACCAAGTCCTTCTATGATCAGTACCTACCTGAGCAACAGATCGAACCACTCCATAACCTTCTGGAAGTTGAAGGGGCTAATGGTCAACCTGTGCCCTATCTTGGATATGTCAAAATCACAGTCACTTTCCCAAAACAGTTCCTTGGAGCTGAATATGAAGTCCCAACGTTGGCCTTGGTTGTCCCAGATAGTGGAACTTCAGGTTACCAGGTACTGATTGGTACAAACACACTTGATGTAGTGTATGATCTGTATAGAGAGAAAATCCCAGCAAGCTACCATCCTGTCCCAAATGGCTACAGGACTGTGCTAAGGATACTTCAACTGCGACAGGAACAAAGCCTCAATGGTTACATCGGTCTGGTGAGGATGCAAGGCAGGGACAAAACAGTCATTCCAGCTGGAGGAACAGTTGTTCTGGAGGGAGTGGCATCAGTTAAAGAGTTCCATACTGACAGGTCTGTTATGATGGAGTACCCTTCATCGTCCTCTCTCCCAGGAGGGTTGCTAGTGAAGGCCTGCCTCATCGACCTACCATGCAGACAGCCAGGCAAACTACCGGTTGTCATCTCCAATGAGTCAGATCATGACATTACCATCCCAGCCAAGACTGTGATTGCAGAGCTCAGTGCAATTCAGACCGTTCTGTCTGACAAACAGACTGTGACAAAGCCATCTGAATCAGAACATTTCAAGACAGCTGACCTAGCCTTTGACTTCGGTGAGTCCCCGGTCCCCCCAGAATGGAAAGACAGAATCACGCGGAAGCTGAACAGCATGCCCGAGGTCTTTGCCCAGAACGACACTGACTTTGGAAGGACAGACAAAGTCAAACATCGCATCAAACTGTCCGATGAAACACCCTTCAAACTCAGAGCTCGACCGATACACCCACATGACGTAGAAGCTGTTCGTCAGCATCTTCAAGAGCTTCTTGACGCTGGGGTGATTCGTGAAAGTGAGTCTCCATTCTCCTCCCCAATCGTTGTAGTCAGGAAGAAGAATGGCGAGGTTCGTCTCTGTATCGACTACAGGAAATTGAACCTGCAAACGGTGAAAGACGCTTATGCACTCCCAAGGATGGATGACACCTTCACAGCACTCTCTGGTTCCAAGTGGTTCAGTGTCCTCGATCTAAAGTCTGGCTACTACCAGATCGAAGTTGACGAGGCTGACAAGCCCAAGACCGCCTTCGTATGCCCACTTGGTTTCTGGGAGTTTAATCGGATGCCCCAGGGAGTGACAAACGCACCAAGTACCTTCCAGAGACTGATGGAAAAGTGCATGGGGGACATGAACTTGAAAGAGGTTGTCGTTTTCCTGGACGATTTGATAGTCTTCTCAAAGACTTTAGAGGATCATGAGGCCAGACTCACCAAGGTTCTAAACCGCCTCAAGGAGTATGGGCTCAAGCTGTCCCCGGAGAAATGCAAATTCTTTCAGTCCTCAGTCCGGTACTTGGGGCATGTGGTCTCAGAGCAGGGAGTGGAGACTGATCCGGAAAAGGTTGCAGCGTTAAAAACCTGGCCAGCCCCGCGGAATCTAAGAGAGCTGAAAGCCTTCCTCGGATTCTGTGGATATTACAGGAATTTCATTAAAGGCTATTCAAGTATAGTGAAACCTCTGAATGACTTAACATCTGGCTACCCGCCTCCTGGAAAGCACTCCAAGTCCAAGGAAAGGAGTCGCCAGTACTACCACCCCAAAGAACCGTTCCTAAGTCGTTGGACCCCCGCCTGCCAACAAGCATTTGAAATGATCATAGACAAGTTGACAACGTCCCCAATTCTAGCCTTCGCAAATCCTGCACTACCTTACATCCTCCACACGGATGCAAGTTCCACCGGCCTCGGAGCGGCCTTATATCAGGAGCAGGAGGGACAGCTGCGTGTCATTGCCTACGCAAGCAGAGGGTTATCACATAGCGAGTCCCGCTATCCAGCCCACAAGCTCGAGTTTTTAGCGCTGAAATGGTCTGTAACAGAGAAGTTCAGTGACTACCTTTACGGCAACCAGTTCACAGTAGTCACCGACAGCAACCCTCTTACCTACATACTTACCTCAGCAAAACTCGACGCAACCAGCTATAGGTGGTTAGCAGCCCTCTCTACCTTCTCCTTTAAGCTCCAGTACCGCCCAGGAAAGCAGAATGGAGATGCAGATGCGCTATCGCGACGTCCTCAAGGCAATCTGCGTGACGACCCCCAATCCCAAAAAGAGTGGGACAGGATCTGCCAGTTCACACAACACCATCTGTCGAAACCAGATAACATTGAGGCTGTGGATCAGGAAGTCGTTAGTGCCATTTGTGAAAGACAACTTGTCTATTGTACCAATGATGGAATGGGCAGTGATGAAAGTATTTCCCTCGTTGAAAGTCTTGCCATCTCTGGAGATGCTGTACCTGACAGCTTTGAGCAGGAAGATGAGCTCGGAGGGCTGCCCATTGTCCCGCACCTATCAGAGGCAGATATCAGAGACAAACAGAGAGCTGACCAATGCATCAGACATGTCATCTCCCAGATTGAGCGTGGTGAGAATCCACCGCCCGCTGTAAGAACTGAGCTTCCAGATCTACCTCTGTTATTGAGAGAGTTGAACAGGCTTGAACTGCGGAATGACATTCTCTATAGAATACGCCAAGAAGATGGTAATACACAGTACCAACTAGTCCTACCTGAAGAACTTCGTGAGACGGTCTTAACTAGCCTGCATGACAATATGGGTCATATGGGGAAAGACCGCACGCTGGACTTGGTCAGAACCAGATTCTACTGGCCAAGGATGGCCTCTGACGTTGAGAAGAAAGTCAAGACGTGCAGCAGGTGTGTGTGCAGGAAAACCCTACCTGAGAAAGCTGCACCATTAGTCAACATAATGTCAACACGACCGCTTGAACTGGTTTGCATGGACTTCTTGTCTATTGAACCGGACAGAAGCAACACAAAGGATATTCTCGTGATCACAGATCACTTTACAAAATACGCAGTGGCTATCCCAACACCAAACCAAAAGGCTCGAACGGTTGCAAGGTGCTTGTGGGACAATTTTATCGTCCATTATGGCATTCCAGAGAAACTGCACAGCGACCAAGGTCCTGATTTTGAGTCGCGGCTAATCAAAGAACTGTGTGAAGTTGCAGGCATACGGAAAATTCGAACAACTCCTTACCATCCAAGGGGCAACCCAGTGGAACGTTTTAACCGCACCCTGTTAAACATGCTTGGCACTCTGGAAAACCAGGATAAGTCACACTGGAAAGACTTCGTGAAGCCGTTAGTCCACGCATACAATTGCACCAGAAGTGAAGTGACTGGGTTCACACCATATGAGCTAATGTTCGGACGTCAGCCACGCCTGCCGGTTGACCTTGCATTCGGCTTACCTGTCAAAGAAGAGCAACAGAAGTCACACTCCCAGTACGTAAAGAACCTCAAATCCCACCTTGAGGAGAGCTACAAAATAGCTACAAGAAGTGCTGCCAGGGTAGCTGAAAAGAACAAAACAAGGTTCGACAAGCGTGTGACTCCTTCTGCCCTGGACGTTGGAGACAGAGTACTTGTCAGGAACGTACGTATTCGTGGAAAGCACAAGCTCGCTGACAAATGGGAGTCCACTGTCCATGTGGTAGTGAGAAGAGCTGGAGATCTCCCTGTCTACACAGTCAAACCAGAGACTGGAGAAGGTCCCTGGCGCACACTGCATCGAGACCTCTTACTCCCATGTGGGTTCCTCTCTGTAACAAAGGAAAAGTGTGCACAACCCAAACCAATTAAGCGCTGCAAGACACGCCAGAACACTCGCAGTGACCCAAGAGAAGTTGATCAATCCTCAGACGAGGATGATATCATTCCTATTACCTGGTTCCGAAAAGAATCAGTTCCAGAGATAACCAGGTGTATTGTCTCGCAAGATGTTCCAGAACACCATGACCCAAGCAATTCTCAAGAGAATCTGACAACAAACCTCAACAAGGTGACTGATGAAGCTCCAGCTAGGGCAAATAGCCTACCTGATGTTGCTCCAGTCCAGCAAGTGACACTAAACCTGAACCTACCTGAAAATGAACCTGCGGAAAAGAAAGACCTACCTGAAAATGAGCCTGTAGAAAAGAAAGAGCTACCTGAAAATGAACCTGTGGAAAGAGAGACAAACTCACCTGACAATGGCGACCTTGTGAAAGACTTGTCGGATGAGGACTATCCTGAACAACTTCCAGTCCTTTCCAACATGCCAGAATGTGATGGGGCAAATGTCCTTGAAAATGAAGGCGAAGAGGAGGTTAAGGAGACGGAGCAACAGGCAGCCACTGATGACCTGATCAGGAGATCTGAGAGGAATCGTCAGCCACCTAGGCGGCTTGACTATACTGAACTGGGAAATCCCTTAGTCACAGTGGTAAAGTCACTCTTTCAAGGGCTGGCTACTGCCTGGAACGACATCATAAGTGAGAGTGAAGCATCAGCTCATTCCCCTGCTCCTTTCCCCCCAGTAATGACTGTTTGAACATTGCCATGCACAGGGACGTGCATGAGTTTGGAGGGGAGAGTGTAACCCACACAGGTTACTGAAGTGCAGTCCTCTACTCCACCGGAGGGTGGCGCATACGCCACTGTGAGTTAATTAAGAGGCACTCGCGTTTTCTCTCTTCTGCTGGAGACATTGCCGAAGACTGGTAGGGAAATATCCTCTGAGGGATATATAATAATAAAATCCCATACCAACGTAATTAATAAATAATACATTATAACATTTATATTATTTGTTTGTTAGGTTGATAAGCTGTGAGAAAGAGAGTGCTCGTTCATCAAGATAGCTCCGGTAAGGATGCTTAATGCTGTGTCATGTTAACTGCTAGCGTCATTATAATGTATTATACTGTTATTATTTAAATCCTTATAAAACCAGTCGGAGTTGTGACCCTAACGTTTAGTGTTAGGTATTATATAGACACAGAATTAGATCGTTTTATGTAGTTTTAAATGTTATAAAAAGATCGCTAATCGCGCTAGCCGCATGCTAATTGCGCTAGCCGCATGCTAATCGCTAGCATGTAAATGGTTACTTGCTTTGGTTAACTCTACTCTCTAACAGTATTTACCCTTTGTTTATCACAGTTAAGATAATGGTGATTGTTGAGTTCATTTAATTGCCAATATATGTTTAATATAAATAGAAGTTCATCTTAACTGTTAATATAATAAATATATATTAAAATGTGATAGTTAAAATGTTGTTAAGATTCTTAAAAGGTTAAAAACATAAATATAGATATATACAATATCTGTATAACTTTCCTAACCTCATTTATATGCTGTGAGATGATTGACTGATTGAATAATTGTCCATTGGAAGCGAATCTTGAGTGATGTGATGTGTATTTATTCATTTTCATAATGATTAGAATATGTATATCCTTTATAAATGGTTATTAGTTGATTTGACATTTAAATGATATAGATAAGTTGATTGGAAGAAATGAGGTTATAGTGACTAATGCATTATGTACTGTATGCATAGATTGGTTTTTTTGAGAGATCTTCTGAACCTGACCCTGACGGTCAGTGGCGAGCCAACCATAGTCAGCAGTGACCGGACGGAGAGCCTGGTGTGGCCAGCCGTGGCATCCTTCGACCCATCACCAACCCATTTCCCTGTTGATATACACAGATAAGATCACACATAAACCTACCCGGGTAGTGAAGAGAACACACATACTTTCACACACACACATCACCTACTTTTATGGACTCAGAGAAGCAGCTTTATTTTCTTTAAGTTTTGCTAAGGGACAATTTGAGGTTTATTTATTTTGGGCCCATTATCGTGCACCTGTGTATTTAGGAAGCCGGCTTCCATAGGCATAGGAGTGTAAATGTTGTTTATAATTTTGTATAATATAGATGTAAATGTTAAACTTACCTGTCTTGTGTTCTTTGTTCTCTGCTGACCTTTTATTTCTTTAGGCTCCGCAGTCGTACCTAGACCTCTGATATTGTCCAGTTTTAAGTGATTGTCTAAATTAGTTATCTGTCTTACTTACCTGGAGACACCGGTTACAACAGCATCATGGAAACTGTGTGTGAGCGGAGGAAATACCTGGAAACACCCTGCACTGAATGAAACGAAGCTGTGTTTGTTTGAGGGAGGAAGTCTATATGTTTTTATTTCAGGCTATTTTTAACTTAGGTTTAATTTAAGGATGAGATGCACATTTTCAGGCCTCTATGGAAACGCAGACTCTCAGAATATGTCTCCGTATGTTGTCATGACTACAACACAACGTTTTAACACAAATATGTTCTCATTTTACTGAAGAAAAGTTTCTCATTATGGCGAGAAAATGTGTTTTAATATTACGAAATAGCTTTCTTGTTATACTGATTACATTTTGTCAACATGCTGACGTCGTATCTGTGCAGCAGGAGCGTCTCATTTATGAAACTGCAAAATGAGAAAATCCTGACTGACGTCTTTATGTCATGTGACTCGTTGACCACAGTGCCACAGTCAGTGTGTTTACCTGCTTTTTACAAATGCTTGTTAAATCTGTCATGTTGAATCCTGTGGATGTAGACTCAAACGTGGGCGTGCTTTATTGATTATTCAATAATCGGGTTAGGGTTAGATGTTGGCCAGATGTTTATTATTTGTGTGATATTTTGTACCATTTGGTTGGTTTCCATCATTGGAAACTTTGGTTACATTGCAATAAATTGGCTGCTCCTCATCCTAAAGTTCAGCCAGCTCATACTGCATTAAATATTGGAGGTATAATTATGGGTTTCTGTGATCGTGTCTGTTATTGATGATGTAGTCATCCTATAGGTTACCTTGTGTGATGTTTGTATAAAACATAGTTTTCAACTCATTATTGCTAAACTGAAACGTTGGGCTTTAGTTCAGCATGTCGTGTTTAAATAAACAGGTAGATAACAGGTTTGTTTCTCCGCCCAGACACTGAAACACAATACAGAGACATCATGACGTCATGCTGTTTCTGCCTCTTTCAACATATATCAGTGTCAACGTCAGTGAGACACTGATATATGTGAGACATTACTGAGTAATGAAATCCATGCGTGAGCTGCCGTGCCCTGTTACATCACACACACACACACACACACACACACACACACACACACACACACACACACACACACACACACACACCTCTCCAGTGTGATCCGATGTCAACTCTTGACTCTTTCCCTGTAAACATAAATGTCCCCTCGGGTCTCTCAGATTTTAGGGTTTCATGTGTTTCACGGCTCGTTCAGATTCTCTCTCTGAAGAAAGTTTAATGAAGGTCAAGAATCAACATCACTCAAACCTGCAGAAATCAGTGTTACAGAGAACTGAGGCCTCGAGGGACAGATGAAGCGTTTGTTTATTCAGTTGTGAGCTAAAACTTTAACTTTCTATTAGAAATGTGATACGTGATGCCTCGGGGTAGTTTTAAAGTGTTTACATGAGATAAGCTGCTTGTGAGGTTAACAAGGAGGATTTATAATTATAATGTACTTGATGCATCATCCTGTCGGGGTTTCATTTCACAATAATGACTCACTCGCTGTGCATGTTTATTACACCAAAACAATGTGGTGCAATTAAAATGCTGACGTAGTTTCTGCATGCAAAGAGTCAGAAACAATTATGGAATTAATCTTTTTATATTTTCATATAGAAAAAATGGATTGTGCTCATACCCGTAGTATAAATGACATTACTCATTAATCTATATACACATAAAATTAATTGGTATGATTGACAACCATTGTGCAGGAGGCAGGATATGAACCAAAGTTAGGTATAGTCTGAACTTGTGTTTATTATTTTAATAAATAATAAAGCTTAAAGGTCACATAAACATGGTCCTAATGGAGCACTTTAAAGCTTTTTTACTGTATATATATAGAAATTGTAGACAAAATAAATGAGAATTACCAAACAAGGGATGGAAACTTTTAAGTGGGAGCGCCAGCTGAAAGTTTTTATGATGTAATCGAGAATCCTGCAGGTCCACTCACACATCACATGCTCCAGACGTTTACCTGAACTACTAACAGGTATTCTGTGTGATAGATCGTGTTCCTCTATTGTTACTATTAAACTATTAAAAACACATCAACAGTTGGGTTTCCACCCACTACTGTTATGTGAATATTAGGCGTTGGTTCATTGATGCAGTAGGTGGCGCTAATTCTCAAACAGTGAAAAACAACCATAAAGTTTCAAGTAATAATTTGAGTAGTGTTTGTCTGGACAAACGTAAGTGAACTTTTAAAAACATTTCAGCAATATTTTAGGATTATTTTTTCCATTTTCTGAGTCACATGATTGCACTGGTTGACAACGACTGATCAGTTATCTTAGACCAAGGTAACGTGTTCACACTGTTTGTTTTATCCAATGAAGAAAGAAGTCATAACCTGCAGAAATGTAATTTTTAATCCCACGCACACCATCCTGTGCTCACTAGAGCACCACATGTGGATTCATCCACCTCTGAAAGTAGTCCCTATCAAATCTGAGTAAAACTACAGTGACCATCTGTTTCAGGAAAAGTTTACATTTGCAGGCTGATTTTTCTTCTTCTTCAGAAAGTATTGAGAGACAGACATTGTCAGTTTTGTCTTTTCTAGAAACATAAATGCTATAACATGTTAACATAATAATAATTATATTACATTTTATTCATATATTCTAACAACACTTAAAGATGCTTAATGAAAATAAACAAAATGGCAAAAAAAGTTACAACAATAACAGAAAAGCAAAGACAAAAAGACGATAACTGACAAAATAACCCCATAAAGAAGGTAAACGTTGGGCGAGTTGGAAGTCCCATGACGCCGATACTGGTCTGTAAAGTTTCTAATATCTCCATGTGGAGATATTCTTGTTTAGTTTGACCCTTGTGATAGTTGTGAAAACATTTATTCATACTTGTATTATGCTTGTTTTCTGCCAAAAATGACCTGAGCTTTCCTGCTTTAGGTTTGTTGGATCTTTTGACATGTGACAAAGCCGACAGGAATGTGGTCATATCATTATATTATTGTTATGCTGGTGTAGCATTGCTGTGACGTGATGTGTGGGTATAAAATCTGGATGTAATCTTAGAAGTATGTTTATTGTTAGTGTTTGTTTGTGTTTCTGATTCTTTTTTTTTATTATCAGACTCCTGTAGCTGTTACACACTGAGCTATATTTACCCTCCCTGAGTGTACATTCATCCATATATAGTAGAGTTCATGGTATTAAGGCTGCAACTAACGTTTATTTTCATTCTCGATTAATACACATGATTTTCTAATCATTTTGTCTGTAAATATTCAGAAATATTCAGTTTACTGTCACGTATGACACAAACCAACAAATATTTGACATTTTCCCTAAAGCATCAGTCAATCATCAATCTGCAGCCACACCTACAATAAACTGATCGACTAACAGCGATTGTGTGTGTGTATCCAGAGCCTGACATGTTGTATTGTGCTGTAGGCCGAGTAGACTGTAGAGAGTAGAGAGAACAGGACTCCACCCAGACCCCGACTGGAGCTGCAAACAAGCCAAACCAGAGGGTTCAGATTAGCCAAACAGGAAATATGTCAACAACTACTGGACAACAAAAGTTTGCACAAACGTTCCTCAAAGGATGAATCCTGCAGACATTTACTGTAGTATCAGGCTTTATGACTAAATACCTGCAGAACTACTGACACACACACACACCTGGCCTACAAAGACATGTTTACTCCACACAGATAGAGGACACATTACTCCACACACACACACACACACACACACACACACACACACTGATGATGTTTCATCCATGTGTCAGTCCTCCGTCATAAACAGCTGAGTTAACACCTGCTAACGGAGCCAGTGGAGCCTGAAACTCTCCTGCATCATTTCTGCTGCTGCAGCCTCCCTCCCTCCCTGCTTCAGCTGTCTTCTCTTTTTTCTTACTGTATCTCACTGTCTTCATCGTGTCTCATCATTTCACACATCACCTGCTCTCCTCACGTCCTGCAGAGAACAGTCTGATTCTAAGTTTTTCTCCTTGTTAAAAGGACATATTACAGCTCCTGCGTTCCCCTCCTCCTCCCGTCCTCTCCCCTGTTCTTTCCTGGTATGCGTAATGACTATTTTCAGGCAGGGAGGGCGAACTAAGTGATGTGTGTGTAACTGGCATAGTGTGTGTGTGTGTGTGTGTGTGTGTGTGTGTGTGAGCGCTGCAGAGCTGTTCTGTTGACTGCAGGAGCTCCACCTGGCCGAGGAGGCCGAGGCATCAGCAGTTTGGGATGGAGTGAATGAAGATAAGAGTGGGAGGAGGGGATCAATCTGAATGACTCTCCCTCCACACACACACACACACAGACACACACACACATATACACAAGCGAACACACACACAAGCCTCACAAGAAACAGAGACATATTATGGAAGTTCAAGTCTGCCAGTAATAAAATAAAACCATTTAATCAAACTTTGATTTAACATTTCTGTGTTTTTTATCATCTCAGTGTATGTTTTCAGATGGTCTCTGTGTAAAACTTATTATGAAGCCTCTTCTGGCTCCAGAGGCAGCTGATGATGTCACTGATGATGTCACTGATGACGTCACTTACCTGTGTAGCTGTAACCGTAACCCAGGCTACATTAGCCTCTACTAGCATAACACACTGAATCTGTGCAGTCGAGGGAATCGAGTTTAGTTGCATTGTGAGCGATGTAGACACCAGGTTTAATGAGGAAGAAGAATGTGTGGAATAAAAAGATTCATTAAAAAGCTTAATTGGTGATATACTCTATTAATGCCAAAATAAAAACATCAACAAATACTTTTTAGTGTCTATAACATCGTCATAATGGTAATAAAATGCGAACTGTATGTGTTGTTGTGGCAACACTTTTTACAATATAATATTTTTTATTTGATAAAATCATACTGATGTTGTTTTCTGATTATACATTTTTGTATTTGTTTAGTAAATTCTGCTTATGTTTTATAAATTCACTAATTGAAATAGTTTAAAATTATTAACCTTTTTCTCATCTTAAACCACTTTTGGATACTTTCAAATAATTTTAGATTTTCATCATTATATATGATTTGAACTCTCTTTTGTTTTGAGCCTTTGAACTTGTCTTTCTTCCAGGTTACCAGGTGCTGAAAGAGAATCCAACATGTTATTAACATAACAACAAAGTTATTATAAAAAGTCTGATATTTGAATATTGGCAGCTCTGGACCTCCGTATAATGTGCCCATCAAATGAAAGTAAAATAGTGAATTGTTTTTTGGGCTGCAGTCGGGTATGTGTGTGTGTGTGTGTGTGTGTGTGTGTGTGTGCGCGTGAGTGTGTGTGTATGTGTGTGTGTGTGTGCGTGTGTGTGTGTGTGTGTGTGTGCGTGTCGAAGCCGGGGATGGTGGGGGTGATGCTGCACTGTCCTCCTCCTCCTCAAGTTGTGGACTGTTAGTGTCATCAGGGCATGCTGCCTCTTCGCATTGTTGGATGACACAGACAATTTACTGCACAGTATGTATATATATATATGCGTATATATATGTATATATATGCTGTGTGCTTGCATGCGTGTGCTTTTCAGCTGTACCTTGTGTAGCACGCTACAGAGGACGATGCTAATTGCAGTGTGGATTCTAATCTGAGTTTTTGTGTTTGTCTTTGTGTTACAACTTAGATTTTTGACTTGTGTGTTTGTGCAGATGTTCAGTTACGCGGCTGCAGACTGTTCTGCATCCTCACAGTAAAAACAGAGCTCCCGGGCAGAGAAACAGCACTGCAGATAGAAACACTATCGAACTGAACTGTGCCTGCATATGCAGAACATGCCTGTAATTTAGTACTTATGAACTTTTCCTTCCTCTATGTCTTGCACCGATGTGATTTAAGTATAAGAAGACTGTTAAAGGGTCATCTTACTGTCATGTCTGTCTCTGCAGTGATCGGACCCCTGGTTTGGTGAGAGAAGATGATTCCTGTGCTGATCTGTGCTTTGATCTCGCTCAGTGCAGCGGACAGCTTAGACTCTCTGTATCCTGAACTGGAGCACTCGAGAACCATCTATGTCATTGGTGAGTATACGGTGTGTTTTATATCACATTATTTTCTGTTTCAGTGCAGAATCAAGCACAGTCTTCCTCTGTGTTTCGTTCACGACACTCACTCTGCAGTGTCGTTGGTTTCCTCAGTTTATCTTGCTGATAAGACTGCTATGTGGGGATTATTTGCTCAGTAAGATAAGAGTTATGTCATGTGGCTTTCAGTTTGTACATATCAAGGAAGACACAGCTGAGTTCTGCAATTGACTTTAAATCCCCCTATTTAGCATTTATAATAAGTATATAAGTAGCTATTACATGGTTTATAACACATTATAATATAGTTACAGTATAATCAGATATAAAGTGTTTATTAATGTATTAGTCAACACCTATAACTCCTCTTGCTGACACCAATAAGACAGTATCTGTTGTGATATTATATATATATATATATATATATATATAACCAAACAAATAGCCAAACACACAGTACTAATTACTTCTACATAACTAAAAATTAGCTAATTACTCACAAATAACTCAACGTATAAGCACCAACTGCTGACTAACTAACTAACTAACTGACTGACTGACTGACTGAGTGACTGACTTTAGTAAGAAGTCCCACATTACATTTGAATGTTGCATTGATGCTGCAGCTTGTTAGAGACAAACATGATGATTCAGGAAGCAACTAACAGCACAGTACATACGATCAATGTGCCATCAGCTGATTGATCAGGTGAACTGATCAGCTCACAGACATGAGGAGGCAGAGAACCTGGAAACAGCTCGCAAGGCACACCATCTTGTTTATAAGCAAATAACAGAGAGAACAGTAGATATGCAGATCCTAGAAGTTGATTTGTTATTAATACAGTCTGTGTGTTTTTTGTGTGTCTGTATTGCAGAGAACGGCCCTCGACTCTCGGTGACGGCACAACAATCAAAGGTTGTGTCGAGGCGAGGAGGAAACGCCACCTTACCGTGCAAAATCCAAAGGGAACAAACACTGGCACCTAATCGTAAAATGAGGATTAAATGGACCAAGCTGACTTCAGACTACCTGAAAGAGGTAGAGTCTATATTACACATTATGGAGGATCTGCAGCGACATACTGACACATCTCCAGGTTTTAATATGTCGTAGAATTAAAGGGATGCTACAATGATTTTCTACAGACACATACAGAACTGCAAAAAGTTTGGACACTAAAAGTAAAGTCAGGATGCTTTTAAAAATAATGCTATGAATAGTTTTTAGTTCAGTAAGCAGAAAGAACCTAATCACTCTATGAATGTCTTTGTTGAAATAAATATAATTGCTTTAGGTGGATGTTTTTGTCGCCATGGATTATCACAAAAGGAGTTACGGGAGTTTTCACGGACGCGTCCACCTACTAGGATCCTCTCCGATGGACGCGTCTCTGGTCATCACTGAAATCACCCTGGAGGATTATGGGAAATATAAATGTGAAGTTATTGATGGGTTGGAAGATGGAACCGCGGTGGTGTCACTTGACCTGGAAGGTGCGATATTTTAGTGAAATATCTCTTTAAAATGTCAGAATAAGGATTTGTCTGTATTGTCTAATAATAGATAAGAGTAACAGGCTGCAGTGAGACTATATTTAGCACCGTGAGCAGAGAGCGCTCAGGGGAAAGTCAGAGTCAGAGCAGCTTCGTTATGTCTGAGAGCAGCCAGAGACGTCAGCCATTACTGCTGAAGCCAAACACGCTGGCAGCAGACTGAGGGGGCAGCTGTGCTTACACAGTCTGTAGGATAAATACCAGGATTCAATACAAACCTCAGAGGACGAGTCCAGCTTCATAAAGCTTAAGATAAGCAGTGCTGAGAAGAACTGGCCCAATATTTGAGGGGACATGCATTAACTCTTCCTCTGTTTTTACATGTAGGTGTCATCTTCCCCTACTTCCCACGTCTGGGTCGCTACAACCTCAATTTTTATGACGCCGAACGCGCATGTCGTGACCAAGACGCCATCGTGGCGTCCTTTGACCAGCTCTATGACGCATGGCGAGGAGGGATGGACTGGTGCAACGCTGGCTGGCTGAATGACGGCTCGGTCCAGTATCCCATCACCACCCCGAGAGAACCTTGTGGAGGCAAGAACACGGTGCCGGGCGTCCGAAACTACGGCCTGAGAGACAAAGAGAAGAACCAGTACGACGTGTTCTGCTTCACCTCCCACTACAAAGGTGAAGACAGTAAACCTTTATTTAACATCCAATAAAAAACAGCTGGTGGGTCTGACCATCAAAAAGTCGCTAAAAGAAGTAAAACTTTGCTGTTGACTTCACAACTACTTTAGAACATCAAGAGGAACCTTTGACCTTTTAGCTCCTGAAATAAGTTCTTCTGGTTCCTGGAACGTTTTGGTTCAAACTTTTTTTGTTTTAAAAGGCTTCATGTCTTTTCATATTGCTCCAAATTTGAGGACAAACTTTATGTTGTGTATATATTTTTGCCTCTAAGAACAGTAACATGTTTTGTGCTTGTCTTCTTCTCTCTTCCCAGGTCGGTTCTACTACCTGATCCACCCCTCTAAGTTGACCTACGACGAGGCGGTCAGAGCGTGTCAAAAAGACGGCGCTCAGATTGCCAAGGTCGGCCAGATGTACGCCGCCTGGAAGCTGCTGGGCTACGACCGCTGCGACGCCGGCTGGTTGGCTGACGGTAGCGTCCGTTATCCCATATCCCGTCCCCGCCGGCGCTGCAGTCCGACAGAGGCTGCCGTGAGGTTCAACGGCTTCCCCGACAAAAAGCACAAGCTGTACGGAGTTTACTGCTTCAAGGGCCACAACTGAGCTACAAACACACATACTGACACACACACACATTAGCATGCACACACAGAGAGACAGAGGAGGTATGAAGAAACACATTCAAACTGTGATGCTTTATTTTATGGAAACATTAAGACAAAGCTATGTAATCTGGGACCTGATATTCTACAAGGGATAGTTTACACATATTTAAGGTTCATATTATTTAATCAGGGGGTGATGTAAGGGGGTGAGGGTTGGATGTATCACACAACCACAGCGATACGGTCATTCAGGAAATGTCTGAACTGAGAGTTTAACAGCTTATGGCTCGTTGGTGGACTGATACTTTTGGGCACTTTTATTGTTTGATTTTGTTCAGGACCTGGAACAACAATGAAGCCATGAAACACCACTTTAGATGTGACCTGTGATGCTCAACCCATCTGTGCTGTCCAGACTTTACAGGGTGCTACAACTGGAAGTTTGTACTTTCATCATACCGTCCAGTATTTTATGTTTTTATACAGATGTCAGTCTCATCACCAAAATGAATAAGAAATAGGAAAATCCAACTGTTAGCTGTTAGTTTATGTTTTCTAAGTACGTAGAATGTGATTACTTAGAAATCTGTTAATGACTATTTTTTGATATAGTAATATTTACATTATTATTATTGTTATTATTATTTTGTCTTTTTGGCCAAACTGTCTGTTCAAGTCTCTTTGGTTTACATAAAACATAGAACAAAAACTCCACAGTCCTCAAAAAAATAAAATCATTTTGCACTGAACATACAGAAAATGCCAAGAGGAGTTAGACAGTAGTTCATTGTATGCAGCAATAGAAAATGCCTGGCATCAATAAATAGTGCTGCGCTGCAGAGTTACAGTTACACTGAAGTAGACCTCGTGGCTGTATCTCTGTTTGGCTTCAACTTAGACTCCAAAGCATGATTTATCTTCTACAAACACACAGTGCAGATGCAACACACACACACACACACACACACACACGCCATCTATCTAGCGCCTGGATAAACTGCTGTTTTTGATACAGATACTTTCTTATAGTGAATGATTAGCGCCAGGAATAGCGCCACCTACTGTACGTAGGTCAACATCATGTTCCCTTTGCAAACGTCAAGAGAAGAGTCAAAATTATTTTAAACTTTGTGATTCTGCATCTTTGTCAAAAGAAAAACATGCTGAAAAATATTTGTTGACGTCCATTTTTTCTGTGATTAAAAGAGGACTAATTAATTAAAATGTTATCTATGAAAACGGAAAACAGCGCTAAAGCTAAAGCTAAAGCTAAAGCTGAAATCAAATAAGATGATAGATGATAATAATGACAATAATGAAATAAAAACAGTGTTTTGACTTTTCCCCTGAGGTTTGCGTGGAGGAAGCTTTTTGTGAGCGGACGGCCCAGATGGGAAGAATCTGGACTCTGTGTGGGCTGGTTTCTCATTCAGCAGGCGGTCAGCCAGCCTGCTGAATGAGGCAGAAATACAATACGTTCAAAATACCAATAACTCCTGCATGGAGGCACAAAGAGCTTCTTCCATTTAAGGGCACATTAATCAAGCATAAGCTCACCGAGCTCAGACCCGGCTGGCTCAGGCGCCGCTTTAGGTGGGTTCGCTTTACTTGGCTCCACCTTTACAAGCCAAAATTATCACTGAGGAACCGACTTGTTTTGTAATGATTAGTCAAGACTGGTTTGACAGCAGTACTGAAGAGATTTGTTCTTTTTTCAGTTATTGTCAGTTTGTTAAAGGAGTAGTTCGAAGAAAGTTAGTTACAGCACAAACTCTCCATAAAACCACAGCTGATCGTCTAGATGAGTCAAACTTAGAGGTGCTGATGGTACTTTGGATGGAGCCATGCTAACTATTAACTGTGTTATAGCCTTCATGCTAAACCAAGCTTGGCCCCATTTTGTGCATGTCATGTGTTAGCATACATTTGGGTCACAGAGGTCTCCATCAACACACACCGTTGGTCTGAAAGTATTTCCAGCATCCTCAAAGACTCGTCTAACCATCAATGAAGAAATAAGTTGTGTCTCTGTGTCTCATCCAGATGGTCTTTTTTCATTCTGGGAATTCGGTACAAAGTCTTTTGGAAGCAGTTAATTATCTTTCTCTGTGATGTGAACGTATGCTAATCTAAGATAAACTAGTCTGCCGGCTGTAGCTTTGTATTTAGCGTTCAGGTATGAGAGTCGTTTCAATCCAACTCTCAATTCCCAAAATGTCAAAGTATTCATGTAAAGGTTTTAAAAGAAACAAAACAAATGATATATTGCCTTTTATTTTGTGTATTGTCTGACTAACTGTCTTCATCAGGAGTCGCGTCTTGACCCAAAGACTAAAGGACAATAAAACATGACACAAGCCTCGAGTCTGCCTCCGTTTCTTCTCACAGGCGTCAGAGTTCAGATTTTACCCAAAGTACATCACAGCAGCTTTTAGCAACCACACTGCAGTTTGTAAAAGAAAATATACAAAAAAAACCCCAAAAAAACCAAGAGACCTGCATCTCTACATGTATGACAGTACAGTAGCAGTGGAACCTGTGATGCACAGCAGTACACACGTTTGTCCGGTTTGGGGAGGTTTTCGATTTCACGAAAAGCAGTAGCAGTAAGCATTGGTGGTTCAGTGGTAGAATTCTCGCCTGCCACGCGGGAGGCCCGGGTTCGATTCCCGGCCAATGCAGCAACTTTTGGGGGCAGTAGCTCAGTCCATAGGGACTTGGCTTGAGAAACCGAAGGGTGGCGGTTCAAGTCCCACATGGACCAGAAATATGGAAGGTGGGCTGGTAGCCGGAGAGGTGCCAGTTCACCTGAGCTTGAGCAAGGCACCGACCCCCCCCCCCCCCCCCCCCCCCCAACTGCTCACGGGGCACCGGTTTGGCGGGCTGCCCATCACTCCACCATCTCTCTCTCCACTTTGCATGTATATGCCGTCTATGCCTGTACTGCATGTCTGTGTGTATAAATGCATGTAAATGAAAAAAATAGAGTGATGAGTAAATTTCCCCAATGAGGGATAAATAAAGTATATCTTCTTCTTCTATGAGAAGCAAAGAAGAGCCAGGCTGAGGTTTGTTAAACACCGTAAGGATTGGACCGTAGAGGACTGCAGTGAGGTCATCTCCTCTGATGAGTCCAATAACACCTGGTCGTCTAATGGTCAGACCGTTAGACCACTTTGACCATTTGTCATTTCCTGTAAGTAAATGCTCTAAATGACAATATTTTTATTTGGAGTTTGGGAGAAATGTTGTCAGTAGTTTACAGAGCGAAACAAAACTCTTCATTTTACTCAAACACACACCTATAAGTAGTAAAATCAGAGAAACTGATACTTTTGCAGTGGCCTCTTAATTTCTTCCAGAACTGTAAGTCAGCAAAGTTCAAATTGGCTGGAGCTGAGCTGTAATTGACTTTTGGAGTTTCTGAGCGATGCATGTGTTCATAATGTGCTCACCATGTTTCCAAAGGGAGGGGAGTCTCTTACACAAATGTTTTCCTGATAGAAACACCAAGACCTTTCATGGAGCTGCTTTCAGTGGATTTGCTGAACTGTAAAGCAGCTTTTTGCCAAAGCAGGAGACCGTTTTAGGAACCGCGTGACGGCATGTTGGTGACGTTTTCTCAAATATTCTTGTTTGTTTGAATGTGGACGACACATCAAAAATCATCGACTGCCAAAATTAACTTTATATCCTAAATAATATACGTACAGTGAAAATGTACATGAGGAGTTCTGCTGACAATTTCGCCAGATGTTGGTTGTATGTATGTATGTAATGAATAAATGTGATATTGTGTATTTTTCTTATTGTCATCAAATCTCAGGAAAAGACAAAAATACACTAATCTACTAACAACTAATGTGTATTAAAGCCTGATATATAATAGACCTCTGCTGTGACATGTCATTTACATGTCATAACAATTATTTTCATTATTAATTAATCTTATTTTATATTATTATTTCAATTTATTGATTAATCATTTAGTCTATGAAATGTCAAAAAAATGACCAACGTGACGTCATCAAAATGTTTAGTTTTAGTTCAAAACGATATTCAGTTTATTATCTGACAAACAGAAGCAGCAAATCATCTGAGATGCTGGAAAATGAAAATATATAGTATAATAATAATAATAATGAAATGATTAATCAGTTATCAGTTATCAGATTGCCAATTCTTTTTCTGATAGACTTATCAATTCATTGGTTTTAGAAACAGGAATAAACAACATGACTTTCTGTTCTTGTCAAAAACAGTAAAGTCACAGGTTGTAAAACCAAAGAGCCGAAAGACGCTGAAACACTTGATTATTATTTGTGGGTTCATTATGAGACGCCATGTGATCCATTGTTAGCATAAACATATTGATTAACGATTTAAGTCTTCAGTAGAAACATCAGATTGTAGAGACGGACTGACACATTGTTGGCTTTGCTCTTTTCCTGTAAATATAAAGTGATGCTGATAAATCTTTAAAATGAATGTACACAATAAAACTGCACATACACATCATGAAGTGTTTTAATAGTTCCCATTATTGCACACACAGCTGACGGATGATGGACACTCACAGTAACTTGAATTGAGACAGAAACAATGATTACATAAAAGCTCTTGTGCAACAGATGCAGTAAACCCCATTAGTAGAAAAGCATTAAAATGCATATACACTAACAATATATATAAAAAGGAAAACGTATAAAGAACATCAAAAGGAAGGAAGGTAAAATGCATAAAAAATCTTATCTGCTGCCCTTTCTGAGCATGTTTCCTCTAACATTTCACATTCCCTTATTGGTTGGATTAGAAAAAACAGATTCCAGATCTGCAGCAAACAGGAATATCTATTGTAGTTTTACTCGAGAACATCCCCAAAACTCCACTCAGTGTTGTAGAAAAGTTTTCAAATAACCAGGAGCAGTTGGAGTGAACATGACTGTGTACGTCCTGCACAACTACAACACGACAGAGTCTGTAAACAGCCAGAAGTCATCACTAACAGAACCACTTCAGGTTCAATGACCTATATTCAATATCACAGTCCATTCATAGTTTTGAAGTATACAATAAGTTAAAATTCATATGGCTTCATATAGTATCTATCTTATATATCCTGTGATTAATAGCTGCAGCACACCTGACACATTCAGAATAATCCTTACTATCTGTGTGCTGAAAATCTCCCCTCTCCCTTTAAAAAGACTTTTCTCTGCTAGAATATTTTGTACAAAAATCTACATGGGAAATCACACCAGTAAAAATGAGTCATAACAAGCAACAAAAACTGAAACAACAAGCAAACTGAAAATGTTCCATGATAATAATTTAAAGGGATGAATTCATGGTCTTATTGTCTACTGGCTCCCGTCAAATATGATGCAGCTAATCCAGGCTAACACGATGTTATCAGGCTAAAATGATCCTGGTTCATTTATAGCTGAGGAACCTTAAACATGCTCCAACACGACTCTATACTCATCATCATCTTTAAGTTGTTGTTTATCTCCACATCCAGCAGCAACATCATCATCATGTGGAGGGAGCAGGATCGTCTGGACCAGGCCAGCAGGGATGTGTCCGGATCAAAACTCACGTTCCCTGAAATCCTACTATTAGTACTAATCTACAGTTAGATGACTTCTCACTAAGATCACCTGGTTTTAAAGCTGCCGCTTCACCATTTCGTCACCTTGCAGTGGTTCCTACTCAATGTAATTTCAGCCTGATAACATGTTAGCCGGGATTAATTAAGACATACAACTGAAGAATGGGGCTCATAATATTTCACTGTGTTTTGGTTGTGAGGCCTCATTCAGCCTTATTTTCCTAAATGAAGAGGTCATGAAGTCTCACCGAGCACCTGTGTGCTGTTTGTATATGAAGTGCACCTGAAGTCTTCCTGTTTGTAGGGAGGCTTGATATAATCTAACTTCTGATCTAACAGAGGAAACAAGATCCTCCGCGGTGTTTGGGTTCAAATCCTGAACTGTTTGTGGAGCCAATGTAGTGATGAAACACCTCCCTCGTTCTTTGGTGAGTCATTGATAGACAGTTCACTTCGCTGTCTATCAATGCCTCTGGTCTGACAGGTGCAGCCATCTGATTGGCTGCTAACACATATCTGACTTACAGAATCAGGAACTGACTCAGTGTCTCATCTGATCTTCGGCGCTGCTGCGTTGCCTCTTTTCTCTCAGCAGCAGATTGAGGCCGTCGTAACTCTGCTGTTGCTCTTGCTGATGGTGTTTCTGAGGACTCTTGCTGTGATGGATGTGGTGGTTGTAGTGTCTGTTCTGCTGCTCGTGGTTCTGCTGGTTACGGCGCCGGAGACTAAATGACTTGTGGAAGGTTGCAGCTGATGAGACAAATTGGGAAAGAAAGTTAAAAAGTGCTTTCTAAACCAAAGTACACAAAGTTCTCCATGTTAAAGGCGGGACTCACGGCTCATGCAGGTGACTTTGGGTGCGTCCCATTGGCCGTTGGCACGGCAGCGTATGGTGGGTGTGTATCTCTGGATGTAGCCCTGTTTACAGTGATAGCGAACCAGAGAGTTGATCTCGTAGCGAGGCTTCATGGCTCCAAACACTCGAGCATCTTTCACCACAGGAGGCTGACCGCATGACACTGGAGGCCAGAAAACAGATCAAATATATAAAATGCATCAATGTATACGGACTATATTCATAGTTTGTTCCTCACAATCATAACCAGAACTGACTCAGAAAAATTACTCAATTAATAAAAAAAAGTAATCAACTAATCACTGAAGCTCTAATTAAATGATTGATCATGCCGTATAGTCACAGAAGCTGTTGGTGTTTTCTGTCATCTACAAACAAAGAGCTAAACAGACCTTAATATGACTCAAATAACCTCATAAATGCCCCCACACATCTTTAAAACCCCACAACTCTGTCTCTTCATGGCTGCATTTTATCAGGTTGTCCCTGTAAAGGGCTGTTACGTGTAAAAACCCGGGCGTGCGTACCTGTTCCCTTCTTGCAGGTGAAGGTGAGGTGGTAGTTGCAGGGCACGTCGTTCCACTGTCCTCCCTCGTGCCAGATCATCACCACACAGTCCTCTCCTGACTGGAAGAAGCTGTCTGGCTGGTTTGGCCTCCAGTGGTCATATTGCTGTCAGAACACACATTTTCACCCAATAACACACCCAATAAACGTCTCAATAAACATGCAGTTCATTGATTAACTCCTGATTTCATATAAAAACAGAAACCGCTACTTTCCAAGATTATCCCGCTGCTGCTGTTAGTACTGCTCATGCATGTATGTATGTGGGCTATGAAATCACCACCTGTCCCCATGAGAACACATGTGAGTGGATGTAATTCACAGAGAGACCAGAGAGTGGCGCCACTGTGACAACAAACACCCGAGGCCAAAAAACAAGCAGGGGATCATCAACAAATATGCTGCCTTACACACTGACTACATGTGGAGCGTGTGCAGAACAGGGTGCGTCTCTGCTCTCAATGATAACACATTACAACAACAGAGTCCCCCCAGTATCACGTTTCAGCCCCTCTGCTCTCATAACTCTGCTCACATGCTCCACCAGTGTGTGTGTTTGAGTGTGTGTGTGTTCACCGCTGAGCGCTCAGAGGTTGGTGGGGAGAGTTGGTAAGTACAATGATGTAATCTTCAAACAATGTAATGTCCACTTTTGTCTTGTGCAATCGGTGAGTTATGTCTCCGGCATGCAGGGATATGATTTTCGATTTATTATCATTTATTAGTTTTCTGTGAGTCAAACAAATAATTCGATGTTTCAGCTCAACCTGCAGTGTCTGTACAAGGTCTGTGAAACAGGCTACAGAGACGGAAAAATATACAAATGCACAGCCAACAAGCAAAACACAAAGCTAAGCTGACACGTGCTCGTCTTACCATCGCCTTGCCGTCGGTCCATCTGAAGTCTCTCTCAAACATCTTGTCGTTGAGGCCGATCCACTGGTAGTCACTGCCCAGACCTGCAGAGGCACAGGTGAGATCATCATAAATGCAACAGGAAACAGACTTCCATCTTTTGTGAGAGTTAGAGAGTCGACACGTCGGGTTACATGTTTGTGGTTTGAACATGTGTTGCTTTGAGGGACAAACAGAGCAGGAAATGTTCAGGCTGAGCTGATTTCTGCTCATCTTTGATTTCTCTCCAAACACAAGAGGAGTACAAGCAGCTTAAATATCTGCTTTCAAAAAGCCTACCTGAATCTTTATTTGGGTAGTTTTGAGCAGCACAGCTTTACATTGGGATCCATTGGGACAAGCATTACAGTCAGCTGACTCATAAAACTGTGTGCCTGCACCACTACAGTGAGCCAAAGTTACGCAATGAAGTAGAAAACTGGCCGGTTGGAGTTGTAATTTGAATGTTTTTTGATTTAAGGCCATGTCAAAGTGAAGTAGAGTTAGTCAACAAGTAAAAAACGATCATAAATGTGAAGGACTTATGGTAAAAACTATCAAATAAGACAATTTGGCAATTTCCAATAAGATACTGTAAGACATCTGGTTAAAGGTAAGATGTAGGCAGTAATTATTGTCTATAGATGCACTGGATGAATAAACAAGGCCTAAAGGAGCAGACTAAAACATGCTGAGAATGAAGAAGCCAGGTTGAAAAGCCAGAACACAGACTTACGGTTGACGAACACCTGCTCTTCCTGGGACAGGATGCTGGCCAGGTGGGCGCCGTGTAGCCGACACTCCCTCTCAGCGGCGTCCCATGTCCGACGGTGGGTGATGTACTTATAGCAGTGAGACTGAAACTTCTGCCATCCAAACCCACACACCTCAGTGTCTGCAGCGAGCAGAGACAAAGAGTTCAAGAAGTGCAGGAGACAATATTACAATCAATGCTTCGGGCTGTGAGTCACATGGTCACATGTAGATTCAGCACTTTATTCATGTATGCAATTATATGATTGAAAACAACAACGTGGGACCACTGTTGGCTTCACCTACTAAAGATCTACAGTATCAACTCAGCAACATGTGAGCTACTACACTGAAATGTTAGCAGCCGCCTACCAGCAAGTATTCATGAGTTCTTATTATCATTTTATGCGCTGTAATATCGTACATACAGTGTCTGAGTTCCCAACAGCTTTTCCTGCAGTGCACAGTCAAGTTTGTGTGTACAACACACTCGAACAAGGATTTTTACAGGATCTTGCTAGTAGTCTGTTGATTTGAACCCCCGGTGTTGCAATAATGAAGCTATTGCAGCTCCACAACAACTTTGATTTGTTTATTTCTCATCAAGCCAGAAAGAGGCAGAAAGGGAAAGAAGGAGTCGAGGTCCAGCTGGGGAATAAAGGCCCCTCACTGAATGAGCTCAATAACATTAACCCTCACAACTCCAGAGCTGTCTGCAGGTCCAACACATTCAGAGACATGTATCCATGTATGCTCACAAACAGTTAATACAAAACACACATTTAGTTTGATATACAATGACTTTAAGCCATATAATGAGTTCCTTTGCTTTGTCAGGCTCAGTAAACAATGGATGTTTTGTGTCAGTAGCTTCAGAATAATGTGTATGCCAACAAAGTCGTGATGGAAAGTTGCTGTCGAGGCTTCGGGGGGGATTAGCTCTCGTCTTAATGACTCTGTAGTTCAGCCACCTGGAGCGTCAGGTGAGGACTAATAAATGCACAGTTTTAATACATAACTCTCCCACTGGCAGTTTGAAAATAAAGTACTATTCTGATATATGGAAGACAGAAGGCCAGTCTAAACACAGCTTCATCCAAAACATGCTTGACTAAGTCTGAGGCAGTATTTAGCACTGAGTGAATGTCACACAGCTGCAAAAGCTTTCTGGCAAAATAATAGAGCAGTTATTTGATTCTGTCCTTCTTTCTGCTGGTAAACAGCGATGACAGGACGGCTGCATCGGTTGTTCGGTCTACGGCTGGTGAAACTATACAGTGCTCTACAGTGTCAATAATAAAGTTACATTATGTTGTTCAAACTGCATACATCCTTCAGATGTAAACACCCAGCAGACAGCAGGGAATCGGGTTCTGGGGTTCTCCGGTTTTTATTCACTCCACCTTCTACCAAGAACAGGCATGACAACAGGCATGACTATGCTTCTAATAGTTTTTAATAGTTTTGTTAAGGATTACTTAGCTACAACAGTAACATGCTGCTCTAACACTGATGCTTCAGTATTAATAATCTAATGATGTCATATATAATAATATATCAGTCAGAGGGACCAAAAAAAGCTAACTGCATTTATTAATTAATTTGAAAGCATCTTACAGTCCGGGCTGAGGTCTCCACTGTGTTCATATTAATAACGTGAATGGATGTTTTCATCCACCTCTTCTACCTGGATTACATTCAGATTAATGCCAAAGACAGGAGCACTAGTTTGGTCTTCTCTCAGGTGCAGCTAACCTTGTTCACAGAGCTCTCCTGTGTAGCTCGGTAGGCAGAGACAGGTGAAGGAGTTGACTCCATCCAGACAGGTGGCTCCATTCAGACACGGGTTAGACTGGCACTCATCAACATCTGCAGACACACCAACACAAGCCTTTATTATTCCACATACTGACCCCATCTGTCAGTATGGGGTCAATGTGGTGTGTTCAGTGTGCTGTGTGTATGCGTACCTGTTTCACAGTGCTGCCCGGTGAATCCAGGTGCACACATGCAGACACATTCTGCTCCTTTCTCATAGCCGGAGCCTCCGTTGTGACACGCAGTGGTCGAGCACGACAGGAGATCTATGCAAAGAAAATAGTCATCAGATTAACTGATAATAAAATAATTATTGCAAACCGAGTTCACACCACTAAAGAGTAAAACCAAAACAACCAACAGTTGAGTTCAAGTACCTGTGAGGTTCACAGTGATGGCCTCCACAGAGTAAGATGAGTCAGTGCCGGCCTGTGGTTGCTCTGTGCCGACGGTCTCCTTGGGTGTCTGAGGGTTCGACCACACCAGATTGGGCAAATTCTTTTGGTCATAGTCTACATAATCTTCCTCCGGGAGAGGGGTGGCATCTGGGTCAGGGATCAGTGCCCACTGGGGGACTGAGTGGGTGTTGTGGTCAAACGTGTATAAGGGTGATGTGGAAAATACTGGCTTGCTCACATACTGTGTGGAGCTTGGTGTGGTCTGCTCCACCTGGCCTCCGTAAGGCTCGGTGAGGTGTGTGGTGTGGGCATCAGGGGTTGTGGGAGCAGGCTCGGTGGGGTGTGTGGTGTGGGCATCAGGGGTTGTGGGAGCAGGCTCGGTGAGGTGTGTGGTGTGGGCATCAGGGGTTGTGGGAGCAGGCTCGGTGGGGTGTGTGGTGTGGGCATCAGGGGTTGTGGGAGCAGGCTCGGTGGTAACAGTGGGATGTTTCTTATCATCTGTGGAAGTATGGGAGGGGTACGTAGACGGCTCTGGTGTGCTAAATTCAGAAGTTACATCCTTAAAGTCTGTGGTGAGTGTGGTTTGGCCTCCGAAAGTCACAAGTGTCATAGCTGGTAAAGCAGTAACAGGAGCGGCCTGTTCCCCAGAAAGCTCTCCCTCACCGGACAGCTGCTCTGCACCTGAACCTGCTTGTGTGACCACGTCAACAGCTGGTGAAACGATTGGGGCTTCTGTGACTCCTGCATCCACTGAAGGTTGAAGCGTTTGTGGGTGAAGGGTAGAATAAATTGGAGGTAGCGTGCTGGTAAACCCGGGCGTTTCTGGTGGGTAAACATCTTGCCCTGAAGCCTCATCTTCTCCAGAAGCAGACCCTTCAAAGTCGTCTGTCTGGGTCTGTGTGGTGGTTTCTTGTGACTTTGTGGCTGGGATAGAAGTAGGAAGCTCTGTCCCACCGATTTCCGTCTCATCAGTCATCATGCCGAACTCGTAGGCCTCAGGTGGGGTGGGCAAAGCGTCTTCAGAGAGGCTTGTAGAGCCTTCCACGTCCTGGTTGGTGACCACATCAGTGACAGCGTGATAGACACCAGGGTGGCTGGATGACACGGTGGAGGCTGGTGATGGCTCGAGGGATGTATATGCGATTGTGGTGGTGGTTCTTCTTGCTGTTTGATCATCATGAGTTTTGGCTGTTTCGAAGTCTGTAACTACACCAGAGACTGTGTCAGCCTCCGTGACTGAGTCTGTAACTATATCTGGGTACGAATCTGTAGGATGAGTGACTGTATCACTGCTTTCTTCTGTAGGTGTCCCCTCTGAGTGGATTTCTATGTCACTGTAATCAAAAGTAGTCACGATTGCCTCTTCATTCTCCTGTTCTTTTTCCACCTCTTGTACCTGAACAGGAGTAGCCGTCTCAAACTGATCCCCTCGGGCTTCCTCTGGCAGCTTTGGCTCCAATGTCACCTGGATGAATCAGAAAATCAATAGAAGGACTCTGATCCACATCTGGACCAAATAATATGAACATCACCACCAAAGCCATCACTCCAGCCATCCTCTCCATCCTCACCAACTGTCTCACCGATATCAAATCCTAGATGAACCACAACTTCCTCAAACTCAACATCAATAAAACTGAAATCACGATCTTTGGTCCAAAATCTATCCTCCCCACCTCCCAAAATGTCTCACTTTGCATCGATGTGTTACTCCCTCCCCTCTGGTCAGAAACCTGCACTCACCTTCCAGCCTCACATCAACCACGTCATCAAGACATCCTTCTTTTACCGCCGCGTTCGGCCTACTCTCTTCTCCCCTGCTGGGCCTTCGCCATCGCTGCCCCCACCCTCTGAAACCCCGACTCTCTGGCTTCCTTCAAGTCAAATCTCAAAACCCACATTCGGCACCTGATATTTATTCACCAGTCTTCATCCACCCTCTCTCCCCTCCTGTCTCGTTACTGCTCTCATTGTCTTTGGTTAAATTCCCGTTGTTTACAGTCTTTGTATGTATTTGTTTAAATCCCTGTCTGTTTTTACCCTATTGTACCTTCTTTCTCTGTAAAATCATCTTTGAGCATTTGTAATAGCGCTATGTAAAAACAATGTATTATTTTATTATTATTAACCAGGAACAAACCTGAACTGCAACCTGAGCCAAACCGCTTCTCATCTTACTTTGGTGACTAACATGTTATGACAATTGATAAAACAAAAGTAACTGCACTGAATGATCCTTTAAATATTCTAGTGTATGGCGTACCTCATATTTTCCATTTAGAAAGCTGACAGCTGAAGGCAGGTTGATGGGTGGAGGCTCGAGAGAGTCGGGGTCTCCGCTGGCCTGGACAGCTTCAGCAGCGACCTGTGAAAAGTCAGTGATCTGGGGGAAGGGGAACTGGGGTCCATCGATGCTGCTCACAGGCCGGGACAAGATATCGAGGATGTTGTCAACTAGAGACAAACAGGAGAGAAAAATACAATTCATTTCATTGAATTGATTTATCAAGACTAAAAATAATTGTTTAAAGCTTAAATTTCCCCAATGGTCCCGTAAATGTCTAAAATCAAGCAGCTGTAATTCCACCTTGCTTAAAGGAAATGAGGAAAATGATGTTTTAATTAATAGATATCTACATAAACAAATGTAAACAAGGCCAACTTTCTGTACTGAACAGTTTTTGATACTCGTTGCTACAGTTGTTGTACTCCAGGATCCTACAGCTGCTCATATCTGATGTTGATTAAAACGAGCCAAATTGCATATCTGGATGTTTAACAGTCAGGAGTCTGTGTTGGTTATGATTAAGGTCAGTCAGTGCCAGAAGCTGCACTCAAACAATGCACGCTTGTTTCTCTTCATTAAGACTTTATGGTGGACATGGAAGCTATATCGTGGGAACCCCAGTAAAAATGTGCAAAAAGTGATGCAAACACTGAACTGAGTTCAGATGTCTTGTGTGAGGACAAACAGAAACACATGCTGCGACAGAAGAGCCAGCTCCGCTCTGAGCTGGATGAATCTAACTAGTCAACTTGTGTTAGAGGCCACATGTCACCAAAGTCAAAACGTCTCTGAGCTTAATGGAGGGGGCTAGAGCGGAGGTGGATTTAGTGATTTTGGCGCCAAAGGGAAACTTGGCGTGGTGTCTCCCTCAGACGGAGGTTATTGATTATCATGAATGCAATCATTTTACTAACTTCTGGTTCTCATACATGAACGGCTCATTGGATCAGCCAATAAAAGCTTTTTTCATCCACCAGTTTTTGTGGCTTTTTTAAATTTGTGAACAACAACAACAATAAAAAAAATCAAGTAGAAAATCTTTTTTTTTCTGAGCTCAAATGGTTTAAAGTGAAAAGGGTGAAAATTAACAACGATATAAGAATATAAAGATGAGAAGATACTTGATATTAAAGGAGCAGGACATCCCTACTTTTGTCTGAGCTTGTTTCCAACAAGAAAAGTCATCTAGCTATGGGCCCCCTGAGCTTTTAGTGCCCCGGTGCCTGTTCTTGGTGGAGCCATTCAGTAATCAATCCATGGTGGTTATACAACTAATACAAATGAATGTGGGGAAAGAAAGTAGGGACAGTGTAGTGATTAAATTCTTAGCTATAGTATTTCAGGCAACTCCCCGGAGAAAAGCAAAGTAAGGTCAACAATGTGTGGTTTGTTGCTGCATCGTTCTACAGATATTTGGACCTGAAAGCTATTTAAACAGACCTTGTAAAGAGAACAGATGCTAATCACTCCATCACACCAGCCGTGTGTCTTTATGAAGTGAAAGCTCTGATATATTTGACTACTCATGAGGCTCTGCTTTCCCACCAGAGACACTGTGATGTGTTAACAATATGTTTAGCTACAAAATTGGCCGTGCAGAGACGATTGATTTCATAACTTTCCACATCTGGCTCTGCAAACAAAAGAGTGGTGTGACTGTGTGTGAGAAGCTGTCATCATACAAGCAATAAGCACGTATAAGAGGAAATAAATATGGATTTGAGTGTGGTGTAAGAGATACCGGTAACTGTCTGCCATATTTCTACAGTAATCACACTCTGAGGTCCAATCAGGGATAGCTTAGCATATAGACTGGGAGCAGCAACTCTTTACACCACCTTCTCTGTAAAATTAACTGCTAAATACCTGCAAATTACTCTGAAAATTAGAGGAAATTAGTATAAAACTAGAAGACCTATAAAATAAAGCACTAACATCATTATCTACAAATATTCAAACAGGTGAACTTTTGATATCTTAAGTCACAATATTTATCTTTGACATATTTCAAGGCAACAATTAAAATTCAAGTTAACAAAAAACATTTGTATTTTAAAATTAATAATAGTTTAATATTCAAAACCTCTGAGTCATCTAGTGTGGATCAGATGTTCTTGCTCACCTGACTGATTCTTGTCATGCACATTGACGATGATGAGGTGGAAAGGTGGCTTGGCTGGTGACTCTCCATCTACAGGAAGGGCCAGGGATTGGTCGGGGTCAAATGTGGGTGTAGCACCAGACGTGATATCGTCTTTGAAAACCACGGCAGGTTGTTGTGGTCCCACCACCACGACCCCGGGTGGAAGGCCTGGCGCTGTGGTGAAGACCCCCGTTAGAGGCTCCGATGGTCTGGATGTGGTTTCTATTGATCTAGCTTCTATCCCCAGCTCCGGCCCTGTGGTCACGCTGTCCAGGGCAACTTCTACAACCTCTGATGTTCTCGATGTTGTTTCCATCGCCAGCTCAGGCCCTGTGGTCACGCTGTCCAGGGCAACTTCTACAACCTCTGATGTTCTCGATGTTGTTTCCATCCCCAGCTCCGGCCCTGTGGTCACGCTGTCCAGGGCAACTTCTACAACCTCTGATGTTCTCGATGTTGTTTCCATCCCCAGCTCCGGCCCTGTGGTCACGCTGTCCAGGGCAACTTCTACAACCTCTGATGTTCTCGATGTTGTGTCCATCGCCAGCTCCGTCCCTGCGGTCACGCTGTCCAGGGCAACTTCTACAACCTCTGATGTTCTCGATGTTGTTTCCATCGCCAGCTCCGGCCCTGTGGTCACGCTGTCCAGGGCAACTTCTACAACCTCTGATGTTCTCGATGTTGTTTCCATCCCCAGTTCCGGCACTGTGGTCACGCTGTCCAGGGCAACTTCTACAACCTCTGATGTTCTCGATGTTGTTTCCATTCCCAGCTCCATCCTTGTGGTGGTCTCTAGAAGCCGGCTTGGTCTCGACACCCACACCTGTGTCGGGATCACCACTGCTTCCACCTCAGCCTCACCTGAGCTGTCATCGCTGCTGTCTCCATCCCCACTGCCGCTGCTCTCACCTTGGTCTGACCCTGCCGAGCCTTCCTCCTCTCTTATGTTGTAGATGTCGAGGTGTGGCTTCCGCGGGGGGGTGGTGGGTAAAGGCGGGAGTACCATGGGGCTCAAAATGTCTTCTCTTCTTGAATCTTGAATGTCATCTAACACGGGAGTGGAGACGGTGGTGTGATGGGAGGAGGTGTGGGAGTCTCTGTGTTGGTCTGTTGAGGCTGTCGGTGAATACGTGACAGGCTCTGGTTTTGTCGTTTGAACTTCAGCTCTGGCGGGAGCGGCAGCGGTACTGCCAAGGTTGTACACAGCTGCGGTTGTTGTTGGACTCATGGTCGTCGGTTCTGGTAGTTTAGCTGTGGGAAAGGAGAACAGAGACAAGAAGAAACTATGAGAGAAACCTCAGACAACCTACCTGAAATTATTTATCTGATCCTTTTCACTGTGTACTCAATATTTATTATATGCATTTGATTTTATTCTCACTTTATTCTCAAATCTGTATCCGTGTATGTGTATCCGCTCTCAGATAGATATGGTTCTGCCAGATTTCGGATATTTAATCACTCCTCCTTTAAAAAAAGCTAAATATGCTACTGTATGTTATGAAGCTCATCCCTCGGTAGTGAAAGGCAATCTATGCCAAATTATTCATTTTTACTCAAGGAGGCTAACTCTCACAACACTGGTTCAGTAAGCGCTATGAATACGGTGGAAAGGTTGCTTTCCTTTTGTTATTTTATTAGATTTTCATTTTTCCCATAACTAATGCCACAGTATTTAAAAGACTGAAATGTTCCCAGTGATATCCAAAAGAATGACTGCAGCACTGTTTTAATAGTTTCTGTGTTCCATGTTAATAATAAGTTAATCATGTTAATAACGATAATGACTGCCTAAAGAGGTAAGAAATCAAGGTAAAAACTTTGCACTGTAGCAATGTTAAGTACACACAATTTGTCATCATTGCAAACCAATGAGTCCTTCCTAGAAAAACACAGCTCATTCAATCTAACATCATGTATATCCAAGAAAATGTGTTTACAGAATGAATCAGAATGACTCATTGAAAAGAAAACTGTGCTATCTGGAAAATGCTAATCACGCAGCTGTCAGACTGCGGTTAGCTTACAGCTGGCTATAAAAGGAAATGCAGCAGCTTTGATTTCTGAAACATGAAGTCACCTGTCAGAAAAAAACACACATTCAAGTCTGGAAACTGTGACTGGAGGTCTGAACTCAGAAATGCCTTATATTTAGTGAGCAAGCAAACAGCAGAGGGAAAGGTAACTAAATACGTGTACTCTGGTACACCACTGTACTACAGTACAATCTTGAGGTACCTGTACTTTATTGGAGGATTTCCACTCCACTACTTTTATCTGACAACTGTATTTATTTTATTTATAACAACTTATAAAACACATTGTTAAAAACCAGCTGCCAAAGCTGGACTCCATTGTTCTTTCTACTCTTAAACATGAGCTACTTACAATTTTGAACAGACCATAAGGGTTTTGTTTTAAAAGCTCTTAAAGTAGCCTGTGATGTTAGCAAAGATTTATATCACATTATGATATAAACACATACCATATGAGCAAAAACAAGAAGTAAGACTCCAAAACACACATACAATGCTCTCCTTTGTCTGAGCCCAAGTGCTGAGTTCATATAGTTATTGTCCTGGGAGTAAGCAGCAGGCTTTGAACGTCTCTGACATCATGCTTTAATAAACGGGACGTAATTGACTCCCCTCCGTCCTCCAGCCCTCCCTGCTGGCTCACAGGGGCATGTATGGATGGGCGGGTGGGGTGGCTAGGTGGAGTTTCCTTCTCCTTCTTTTGTTATGTTTTTTCTCTTTCTCCTCTTTATTTTTCCACTATTACTCCCATTTTTTCTTCTTTTTTCTTGGCTCATGCGCATATGTGCAAAATAGATTTACTTCTGTACTTTATACCGTGTACTTCGACTCCACTACATTTGACTTATTACTCCATAAAAGCTATAATCACTCTTCAGATTACAATTTGACATAAACTTAATGTGCTGTTTAAGATTTAAGAGGACATATTCTGCTTTTTTGTGATTTTCTGTTATTGATATCCTGTTATGTTGATAAATGTCCAAAACTTGAGGTGAACGTATGTGAAACGCTCCCTGTGAGACAGAGCCCGGGTCCCAGCTGCTCTAACACTTTTGTCAACTCTTCATTGTCTGTGTTGCTGAAGCTGTTGCTAAGGTGGTTGCTAAGGTGGTTGCTAAGGTGTTTCGGTGTGTTGTCACGTCGTTCACTCTCGGATAGATAGTTTGTGTACGTATAGCTAACTGTATAGTTAAAACTAGGACTTTATAAGGTTATATTGTCTTTAAAATGTCAGAATATTAATCACAAATATTATTTAAGAAGCTGGTCAAAGCAAATGTTTGTCATTGAATAATCAATAATCAATAGCTGAGTACTTTTACTTTTGATACTTGAAGTTCATTTAGCTTTACTTACAGCTCTATACCTGTAAGGCAGTAATCTATTTTTGTGCTGGTACTTTTAGTAAAGAATGAGCACTGCACACAGCAAAGGTGTTTACTGCTGACTGGCCTGCAGACTCTGGGGTTTAGCTGTGGTCTGGTCTATGAAGGAGACCCGGGCTGCATGTTCAGCCCTGCCCAGATATGATGTCATGTGTTTGGCAAGCCGCGGCCATCTGGCTGGGCCGGGGTCAGGCCTCTTACTGTCACTTTACTGTGCGTTAACTCTCCTGCAGTTCTGCCACCTTTCTTTACACAGCTTTCAACCTCAGAAAGTACCTACACGCTGCCAGAAATGTGACTGTTTGCAATTATATCATGTATGAAACAGCATACTATGAATGTATAATCACTTCCCAAACACTGCAGACTGAGCTGACCTTTTTGAGATGTTGAGTGTTTCTTAATGATGATGTTACTTCTGGGATATCTGTACTCCCCCTCAGTTCTGTCTGTCTGTGTTGGGCAGGGTCCAGCTGTGAGGCATTAGGGACCTGTCCTGTTTCTACAGTATGTGTGTTAGAGTGCATGAGTTAGGTTTTCCCACCATAAAACAATAAAATAAAACGTGCCCCACCATAAACAGGGCAGGGGGATTTCTTTCTCCTTTTGTTTGGGTTTTAATACTTTGTTTTCCAGCCCTTTCTGTTAGTACTTCTATACGCACTGCTGCTTTTAAATGGCTGCAGATTGGTTCGTTTGTGCTGCAACACACCTTAACGTTTATTATTCTTGTGACTGTCAGATATTTAGACGCTTGGGGGAGAGTTTGCATGCAGTGCTGATACTGAGATGATTGCATCGAGTGTCTTATGGTTGTTCTTGATAGTTTTTAAGGTGGAAATAGACCTGAAGACTGGCTGAAAACTACAGTGACTACTTATCAACTACGCCCATTAAGATATGCAGATTTGTTTTAGTCCAGGTAGCCAGAAAGACAGAAATGTACATTCATCAAAAAGAAAGTTACAAATGCAATGAAAGGGAAGGTAAAAGGGAGCAGCAAGGATCGAGAGACAAGGACAACATGGACCAGAAACTCTACGGCAACAACATGATAAAAACACAGCGATTGGCCAGGAGCATGGAGGTGAGAGAGTAGGCGGAGTTTGAAGTACAATCAGTTAAACACTGAAAATACAGCCATTAAATGTCATCTAAATGTTATCTGCTTCAGTACATGTGTTACAGTTTTAACAGACGTCTTGTTCTGCTCCAACATCAAATCCACACTTTGGTGTTTGAGCTTTGTATGAAATTTCTTCTGATCACAATGACAGAAATCAGGAGTTTAATGACTGGAAGCCACAAACTTTTACATTCAGTAAACTCGTATCAGAATGAACTGATTTAGTTCGTGTTACCTTTGAAGCAGAAAGCTCCGTGTCTGTCTGTGGGATCCGGGTAGCCAGTTTGGTTTTCAAACTTGTACAGCGTGCGAACTCCCAGCAGGCCTCCTCCACACTGAAGCTTGGGGATGGTGACAGGGTAGCGGGCGCTGCCGTCAGACAGCCAGCCGTAGTCACAGCGGTTCAGCCCCGCCCTCCAGGCTGCAAACAGCTGACCAGGTGAAGCCAGCACGGCGTCATGTTTCTCACACTCATCTCTCGCCTGCTGCAAGGTGAGCTTATCACTGACGGAAGGATAGAAGACCTCGCCTTCAGGGAGGAGAGAGATGACAACAGATAGCTGTTTTTACATTTCAGTTTGTGTAAAGATTAAATAAATAATATATAAACATGTTCAGTGATCTTCAGAGATGCTGCTAGACAGAGCCTAGGCTAGGCTTGTTTCCCCCTGCTTCCAGTCTTTATGCTAAGCTAGGCTAATCACATCCACACAGACATGATTACACATGTTTACCGTTTAGTTTGTCTACGTAGCAGTACACGTCATATTTCTCTGTGGGGTCACGGATGCCGTATGTTCTGACTCCTGGTCTTCCCAGCAGATCACCGAAACAGCCCGGGCGAGGCATATTGATTGGATATCTGAGAAAACAATAAAGGCAGCACAAATTAAGATATTACCCTGCTAATTATTGTCAAGATTTTAGTCCTAAAAAAAGTGTAATAATGAAAATAGAAAAAAAAATGCAACTTTATTTTAGCAAATGTCTAATCTGATATACATATCACACTATTCTTACTGCACTGTCCAAATGGGTCAAATCAAGTAGATGGTGAGTTAAATATATTCAGCACAGTGTTTCTGGGAGAAACAGTTACAGACGGCCGGATACATGCATCATAAAATCTCCTGGAAACATCAGTTTTGGCGCCTTTTACTGACTGGGGTCAGCTACACCCACTTTTCAACACGGCTCCTAGAAAGAAAACAATCAATCAAGTAAATCAAGAGTTTCAGCACTATAAATTCAGTACCTGACTGACTGGTCGGCGAGCCAGCCTGCGTCACACTGGTCCAAGCCGTCCTCGAACGCAGCGGTGAGTTGTTGAGGTGTAGCGATGGAGGCGCCTGCAGCGTGACACGCCTCCACTGCTGCAGGGAAGTCTAGAGTATAGCGGCTGGTGCTGGCCCGGTAGTGGAACACCACACCTGGAGAAGGACCAAAAGCAGTCAGTAAAGCACATTAGACACGGTGGTGGCCATGTTTATCACCTGCAGCAGGAGAGGTGATAAACATGGTGTGGAGCAGGAAAACAATATTTACATATTCACAGATTCAGATTTCGACATGAGGCAGAAGGTGAAGATTAATTTTAAGGATTAAAAAAAAAAGGTAAATAATTTTTTTTTCTGAGGAAAATCTATTTAAAAGTTACTTTTCAATTCAAACTATTGCATGATGGACATTTTCACTATATTCACAAACATTATTCACCTTAGTGAGGTTTGGGTCACCCTGTTGACACATGACATGTGAGATTGGCTGATGCTCTTTTGTCAGCCCACAAGGTGTGGACACCCAGTGGAAATGAAATGAACTGCGTCACAATATGTGACTGTGAAAGTGCTGCAACTGTTTGTGTGATCAGGTCATCACTGCTGCACTGTTGCATTTTTCCAGTTGTCACTTTTCTGCCTTAAAAATGGGTCCTGTTTCTTTTCTTAGAAAATAATAATCTAATAATTCTAAGAAGCAGCACGCAGATGTTTTCAGAGAAGAAGCTGTAAAAAGCCAAACAGCTACCAGACACAGTTACTGTAGAGCAGCTGGTGAACATAGTGCAGCATTTAGATGTTTCCCTCAGGAGTTGGTAGAGAGCAGAAACACTAACAGAGAGTGAATATTGGACTTAGATTCACCAGCTGGACACAAACACGACTCCACATGATGATGATGATGTTGCTGCCGGATGTGGAAGTAAACAACTGTTTACTAACAAGTTCAACAACTTAAAAGCTGATGATGAGTCAGAGTCGTGTTCACTGCTTGTTTCTGCTGAAAACTAAAAATATCTATACCATAATTTGATCATAGATCTTTCTTTAAAAGACAGAAATGTTGACAGATGATGAAAAAATGTTTTGCTAAACGCTTATAAACGTCTAAACATATTAAATTATAAGAAATCAATGGAAATAAATGAATGCAAGCATGAAATACATACTGACAGCACATTCACACACGCCTCCATCCATCTTCCACTACCTGTACCTCCATCAACCTGTTCCACCTGGATTACAGACAGAGTCCCCTCTATCTCCTCCATAATGATTTAAAATGGTTATTCCTGACAGAAACCAGATCGCTCCACCTCATTACACAACAGTATGGGGAAACACAAGCCACTCAGTTATGTTTCAGCTGTCATCCTCAGACTATATCTCGTTGTTGTCTGGTGTCATTAGGTCCTTTATTCTCAGCTGGATGAGAGGATTATTCCTCATCTCCTGGCAGAGCGGCAGGAGGATGTGAATAGATCACTGAGCAGTTCAATGGAGAGTTGTGTGTCACTCGTAGGGAGCATCTTTGTGTGTTTGCTGTGGACAAAGCACTCTGTTCACTGTTAATGTGGAATGTGTGTAAATGGGTTTCCACAGGATGACATCTGATGGCAGGACTCCACAAATACTTAATAATCACCATGATACAAACTACTGACTATACTGTCGGTTGAAGCTATTTTGCTAATTTTATAAGAATATAAAACTATTTCAGACATATTTGAAAACATTGTCTAAGCATCGAGCGTCCTCATGGCCAATGCATAGCCAAGACAGATGTCTTTAGCTGCTAAATGCTCCACTATGTTGCACTAGTCTACAGGTAACTGTGCCTGTTAGCCGTCTGGTGCTGAGCAGGTAGTAGAAACTGGCTTTTTAGAGCTTTTCCTCTGAAAACAGCTGCCTGCTGTGGCCAAAAACAATGCTGAAAGTGGACCAGAAGAGTAAAACCAAAACAATGAGCTGCTAGACACTAAAATGCTCTGTGGAGCTGAGAGGAGCTGCAGTGGTAATAATAATCCTCATCATGTGTCTTTGTTAATATAAAAACATTGATTATAGCAGCTTTTGGAAGTGTCTGCCAGCTTCACACATCCGGATTCAGTCACTCAACACGTTTGTAGACTTGATACTGACTGTTAAACTGTGTGTGTGTGTGTGTGTGTTTCACTCACCGGTGACGTGGAGGTTCACTGTGTCCTGGGTATCGTCCATCCCATGCATGACCTCACAGCGGTAAAGGCCGGCATCGCTGGCCCGGAGCCGCCTGATGATCAGGGAGGCGTCCCCGATCGACAGAGGATGGCTGGGCACTGACACCCTGTTCATATACTCCTGCTCCACCTTCACCATCCCTCCTTGGGCAACCAGCACCACCTTCTCCCTCTGTCCCTCCAGCTTCGTCCACTTGATCCTCAGTGGCTCCTCGGGACTCCATGTGTGGGTGTCGTCACCGGGGAGGAGAGGTGCAGGGGTGGGAGCGTTCGAGGTGTGAGACGGAGTTTGAGTCGAGCTGCTGGGAGGACCTGGTATGATGGAGAAGTGACACGGCAGCACCACCTCGCCTGCCAGTGAACCAGACGCCAGCGAGTTCTTCATCTTCATCGTCTGTAATGATGCTAGAAAAACAGGATCATATCATAGGGGTGTAATTTAAAACTACTGTCTATATTAGTGTCTGTGTCTGTGTGTGCAGAGTGAAAACATCTTGTATTGTTGAGTGATAATCACTTTACACTTCTTCAGTCTCGGAGACACAATCCGCCTTGTATGTTATTACGTAAGAGGAAGAAAAGAAAACACTGTTCGGAGTCATATACTGTAATTTCCTGCAGGACTCGACTCACCTGGCTGAGGACGAGCACAACACAAACACAGCAGGCAGAGCAGGTGTGTGAGGACGTGTGGAATCATCTCAACACGATCTGAAGGTCAAAAAGATGGTTGATTCACTCACGTGTCTCAGAAAATGATCAAATTATACCAAATACCTTCAGTTTTATGCTTAAAATTAAGTGTCAAGGTTGAGTAGATTCGTTGATTGGCAGAAAAATAATCAGAAACGTTTTTGATGATGAAATCGTTTAAGCAAAAAACTCAAAGCAGTTTCTCAAATGTAAAGGTTTGATGCTTTTCTTGGTCATATATCATATATAACTATAACCCTCAACAATATCAACATATGCAGAGATTCTGTAATGAGGGAGATGGAGGAGATGATGTATGTTTTTACATCCAGCTACTTCTACTTAAGTAAAGAAAGTTTTAACTAACAATGATTTTTATTATTATTTAATCTGCTAATTATTGTCTTGATTAATTTGTGACTAATTCTCTCTATGAAATGAAAAAAAGGCCTATCAGAGTCTCTAAAGTGATCAGATGAAGAAAAGCAGCAAGAAAACAGGCAAATTTCAGCGTTTTTGTTTAAAAAAAAAACCCAACTATTATAACTATAATTAATGGATTATGGAACTATGGTTAATGCAAGTAAAATAAAATAGAGTGAAAAAATAATTTCCCCATTGAGGGATTAATAAAGTAATTCTTCTTCTTCTTCTATATATAACTATAACTACTCCATTATCAGCACTAATTAATTTCCTGTTGAATTGATTAATCGATTAGAGCCCAGCTCAGCTGATAAAGTTTATCAATTGGTTCAGCTGTCAGTGGATGTCGATGCACCTAATTGGTCCCAAGTGTCACTTTTATCAATGAGTGGCTTCTCATTCAGTTTATCAGTGTGGGAACATTCCTGCTCCTCCAGATTAAAGGAGAGAAGCATCAGATCAGCTTTTATTCTAATAACACAGTTATCTCTGATAACTCTCAGGTTTTACAAGTTGTGTGGAGGAATTTCAGCAAGAAATGTGTAAATAAGTCATCAAACACCGACCTTTAAAAACTTAAAAAGTCCGAAATATCCACTTAGTTTGTCTCAGGTTCAGCAGAGGAAACGAATCCAGGAGAAAATCCCGCAAATCCCGAACAAGCAGCAGCTTCTTCACCTCCTCTTCAGCTCCTCTCCTCTTCTTCTCTCTCAGATGTCTGCTGGTCGGACTTCTTCCACCTCTCAGCATTGGCTGCAAGTTCAAATCCACTTTACACTCGCTATTATCCAGCAGACAGTCGGTAAGAGGAGGGGCGCACATGTCACACCCTCCACCCCGATAATACACCGCCCAGAGCGGAGGGAGGGAGGGGGTGAAGGAGGAGGAGGAATAAAGAGTGAATGAGGAGTGGGAGGTGGACATGGAAGAAGTGAGATAAGAGGAGAAAGAAAAGTGAAAGAAAGGGAGGAGACATTAAATAATTGATTTAACTTTACTTTATGTACTGTTACTGCAGTACTTTAACTACATCAAGATCACTATACTTATGTACTGATACTGCAGTACTTTAACTACATCAAGATCACAGTACTTATGTACTGTTACTGCAGTACTTTAACTACATCAAGATCACAGTACTTATGTACTGTTACTGCAGTACTTTAACTACATCAACATCACTATACTTATGTACTGTTACTGCAGTACTTTAACTACACCAAGATCACAATACTTATGTACTGTTACTGCAGTACTTTAACTAAATACTTATGTACTGTTACTGCAGTACTTTAAAATAACCGTTGGCTGTGCATCGTTGGATCGTGTCTTTTCATTATGTTTATATTATATTCATCTCATATCCTGGTCGATGTAATTAACAGTTTATGATTTGTAAAAACATTCTCGTCAACATAAAAGCTGAAATCTCATGTTTGGAGCCAAACCAACAATCATCTGCTGATGAAGAGACGTACAGACAAACTGACACTAGATCAGCTTTGACTGAAACCATCCTGTTTCAGGTCCATATTCAGGTCTTAGTAAGAACACAGTAACACAACATGTCTCCAAACACACACTGACATTATTCAAATTATGTCTCATTATTGGCAAATATTGACAAAATCTCTCTAGAGTGACAGAAGACATTATACAATAGTTTTTACATACTGAGTAGTACTGACAACGAGTAAAGTACAATCTGTCAAGTGTCTCTTATACCAAAAAGTATGTTTTAAAGGACAAAATAATGACACGTCTCTATATTTTTATTGACATAAATATTAAAATGTACAAAAGTTTGTAAACATGTAGAAATCACAATTCATCACCACTTTATGAATCATTCAACAAGAAGTTATTCGCAGTATTTAAAATATATTTTTATTCTGCAAAACAACAGACGGGGACAAATTACAGAAATGACCCAGATATCACTGTGGCCTTCTGTCAGCGGTCCTCAAGAGGTCTGAGTGATTTTAGGGGGTTCTAGTATTCCTTTAGGGTGTTCTCGTTACTTTAGGGGGTTCTATTATATCTTTAAGGTGTTCTCTTGTTACTTTAGTGGGTTCTAGTATTCCTTTAGGGTGTTCTCTTGTTACTTTAGGGGGTTCTAGTATTCCTTTAGGGTGTTCATTTGTTACTTTAGGTAACTCTAGTGATTTTTTAGGAGGTTTGAGTTCTCCTTTAATGCATTGTAGGGTTCATTTGGGTGGTCCTATCATTCCTTTAGGGTGTTCTCGTTACTTTAGGGGGTTCTATTATTCCTTTAAGGTGTTCTCTTGTTACTTTAGTGGGTTCTAGTATTCCTTTAGGGTGTTCTCTTGTTACTTTAGGGGGTTCTAGTATTCCTTTAGGGTGTTCATTTGTTACTTTAGGTAACTCTAGTGATTTTTTAGGAGGTTTGAGTTCTCCTTTAATGCATTGTAGGGTTCATTTGGGTGGTCCTATCATTCCTTTAGGATGTTCTCTTGCTTTAGTTAGTTTTACTGATCCCTTAGGGGCTTCTAGGGTGCCTTTAGGTGGATTTATTGATACTTTGGGGTGTTATAAGTTTCTTTATAGGTGGGCCAAGTTGAGAAGTTCTAAGATATCCCTTAGGTGGTTCTTTTACATGGTTCTAACAATCTTTTCCGGTCTTAAGGCAGTTCTACTGTGCCTAAATGTGGTTCCACTGTTCCTTAAGTAGTTCTAGTGGATTTTAAAGACATTTTTTAGTTATGCTTCAGAGCTCCTTTTTGGGTTCACTTAGCGGGTTTCTTTAGGTGGAACATCTTAAACACTGTTCCTCCCTCCAGTAGAGTTACAAACACACTAACTGTTGTGTTTTACTTTAATTTGTCACTCATCTGTATGTGTTTAAAGATAAACATGATCTTGAATCCATTCATCAATATAATATATCACACATTTATCAATACAAATCAGTGCTATGATCATTTCAATCTCCTTGTAGTCAAGTCTGGACGTAAACGGTCAAAAGTCGTCAAAGAGGTCGTTTGCTGCTGAACTTGCTGCCGCAGCATCTGTGGAGCGCTGGGGAGTCTGTAGCTTAGCAACTGCTGCGGGGGAGTCACTCCTGCACACACACACACACACACACACACACACACACACACACACACACACACACACACACACACAGGTCAGTGGGCTAATGAGGCTGGTTTACAGCAGAGTTTTCCTGTTGAGACGGGAAGTGTATCTTGTTGCTTATAGGGAACAAGACTAGAAACACATGGACAACCTGTGTACATGCGTAGGTGTGCATGTAATTACGCCATAGAGGCCCCCACCCCCTGTTTTACATCAAATGCTGACCTACCTGTGTGTGTGTGTGTGTGTTACTACGTAGAGTCTCAGCTCCACAGAAGCTTGTATATTCTGCCTTCACTTGAATGCAACACTGTGTGATGTTTAACAGCTACGAAACAGAATGTCAGAGATACAGAGGATGAAGGAGGGATCAAGGATGCACAGTGGGGAGCGAAGAAAAGAGAGCAAGAGGGGATCAAGAGAGAAACTGAGAAGCAAAACATAAATGTGGGCCAACTCTTCACCAGTACTTCATCTTGGTTTTATAAGGGTCAGTCTGCTTTCTCACTGAAAGTTAGAGGAGACGATTGATAGCCCAGCCAGCATCTGATTAGCTTAGCTTAGCACAAAGAGTCAAAACAGGTGGAAACAGCTAGCCTGGCTGTGTCAAAAGATAACAAAGGGGTTTATGGTGGGTTATGCACCTACTGTGTCTTATCTAGAAGCTGTTGCCTGCCAATCAATGGAGACGCCAGGTGAGTGGTCCCGACCAGGAAATAGTCCGACACCTGGATCCTTTGTTGCCTTAAAACTGCTGGACAGAGCAGGCTGGCCGTTTCCAACTTTTAACGACAAATTATCATTAAAGATAAAAGATTCTGTAATTCTGGTCAGATATTTCCCTCAGGAGCTGGTAGAGAGCAGAAACAGAGCTGAGAGTGAATATTAGTGAACGGTTTCTTTAACATCATCATTGCTGCATGTAGATGTGTTTTCTCAATTTTAAGAAATTTATAGCAGACTGTGTGAACCAATCAGGGACGAGATTGGATAGCGACTGGAAGTTAATTCACACTCACTTTCATGCAGTGCCCGGTCAGCTGTGTGGACGTGAGAGAGGAGTCTCTCTAGCTCTCCTTGTTCATTTATAACAACTGTTTCTGTCAGTATGACAACCTTCCAGGAAAAACAACATCTCTATTATCCATATTTAAACAATATCGCTTCCCCTCCTCTCTCTGTGACAGCCGTCATGTCTTCACTTCTCCTTTAAGTGAAGCTGTTTGGAACAACTATAAAAATATTTGAGCATGTTGTAAGAACCAGCTCTAAGCCACTCAGGTTTATTGGTGCACAAATTGGAAAAAACACACCTAGTGGAACAAATGAGTTCAATAAAACGACCTCTCCAGAGCTGTACCTGTATTTGCCCTGAAGTTAAAGCACCTCTCACTTCTTGCCTTTCTACATGTGTGAATAGATCTGAATCTAAGGTGACCTGAAGACCACCCACAACACAGAAAATCACCTTGAACTTTAAGTTCTGCTTTTCAAAGACATTCTGCAAACGAGGACTTTCTTCCGCCAATCCGAACCCGCTGCAACTGAACAGGAACGAGAAGGAAAAGCCGGTGTGAGAAAGCAGAAGAGGGGTGAAGAGGCCCTGAGCTTGTTTAAATCATTACCAACTGTATGACAAACACTGCTCCGCTGCTGGAACCAGTTAGGAGGAAACAAGAGACATGTTCACTGCGGAGGGGGAACTGTTCGATGCTGCCATGAAGGACCACCAGCAACTTGAACACATGGTAGAGGAGGACATGACGAGAGCGGTTTCAACCCCCGAGAGGTGAGGTTAAGCTCAGGCACACAGGAGGCCCCACACAGAGCTGGTGTGGTGACATACCAGAGCTGCAGCATGGACGCCAATTACATGCTTGTTTGTAGCTGAAGAGACTAAACAAGAGTTTGGAATAAACTGAGCAGAAGGATTAGTTTTGTCTAAATGAAACTAATAAAACCAAATGTGTATCTGTTTATCTGTTTAAGGCTTTGTTCACCCAAATTACATAAAAACACTTTTTGAAGACTTAAAATAGCGCTCTCCCATAAATGTAGAGTTTTAAAAGATGGTGGAAGGAGCGTCACTGTGGCGCAACGGTCAAAACGTGTGGTTTGATTCTGGCTCCAGACCTTTTGACTCCTCTCTCTACAAGCACATAACTCCTAACAGCACAAACTGTTTTTACATTTCAGTTTGAACAGTTAAACAGTTTTTTTTAAACCAGAGATATCATATTTTTTATTGTTCTCAGTTTTCAAACTTCTAGTTTAGGGTTATGGTTAGGGTGAGGATTATCTTTGCAAACCTATAGTGTCTAAAAGTAGATTGGGAACCAGAGCTTTCAGCTATCAAGCTCCTCTTCTGTGGAATAAACTACCACTCTGTGTTCGGGAGGCAGACACGATCAACACCTTTAAGAGTAGACTTAAGACTTTCCTGTTTGATAAAGCTTATAATTAGGGCTGGCTCAGGTCATCCCTTAGTTATGCTGCCATAGAACTAGACTACTGGGGGACTCACATACTCTCTCATTCTCTCTCTCTCCTTATCTATCCATCTATCTAATCCATCTATCTATCATGTTACTAATTAAACTTCTTCCCCGGAGTTTCTGTGCTCTCTCGCCCAGCAGGTTCTTGTGGACTTTGTCTGCTGCTGTGGTCCTGCGTGGCGTCTACTGCATGTGTTGTCGCCGTCATCATTGTTGCCATATCCCCATTACAGTTTATAGTTATGTAATGATTTGCTGCTACTGTAATAATTCATCATTCATTGTAACCTATTCTTATCATCAACTGTAATTCATTATTATTCATTGTACAATATGTGGAGTGTACAATTATGTGTGTGTTGATTTGTTCTGTACATGTGACATCATTGCACGTCTGTCCGTCCTGGGAGAGGGATCCCTCCTCTGTGGCTCTTCCTGAGGTTTCTTCCACCTTTTTCCCTGTTAAAAGGTTTTTTGGTGGGCAAGTTTTTCCTCACTCGAATCGAGGGTCTAAGGACAGAGGGTGTCACTCCCTGTACAGATTGTAAAGCCCTCTGAGACAAATGTATTTTGTGATTTTGGGCTATATAAATAAAATTTGATTTGATTTGATTTGAAACCGGGCTTTTTTCAGGCCTAACCTGCAGCGGGGACTTAAAAGGTTCCTGTAAAGGTTCCTGTAAAGGTTCCTTCAGGGTTCCCACGGTGGAAACACAGACCATCGGCCCCGGCTCTGTAAATGTTCCTTCGCCACATGTGAAAAAACAAATGCAACACCAATGTCTTCAAAAAGAAGCTGTGTGAAACAGTGTACCATTATCCCCATGTGAAGATTATTCTGTGTCAGACCTCAACATGACAGCAGGCAACCAATGCGGTCGCTCAGAACAGCTATAAACACTTCAGATGTGGTCAGACAACACGTCATATAAACTGGTTAGTTTCACAAGTTTCATACTGATATTCTGGACACTTTCAGCAGCTTTCTCGTTGCCTATGGGACCAACGGTTGGTAAGATAAACGTTTCAATACATTTTTTCACTGGAACTGTGGATTTTGTTCCACATCACTTCAAACAGGAGCTTTTAATGTGCAGGAACAAGGTCTATAAGGATTATCCAGTGTAACCAGGACAGTGTTTACGGAAAAACAACTTGCCTTTGAATTTTTTCAGCTTTTAGAGAACCACAACCAAGTTTCTAAAATGTTTTAGTATCAAGGCAGAAATCTAGAAGATATCTCAAAACACTCTACGGTGAGTGAGAACAGTTTTCTGTCATTAATTTAGTCTGAACTGACCCTTTAAATGATTATTTCTCTTTACTCATGCAATGTAATAGTAGCCACAACTCAGCTGTTTGAGCATGTTAGAGGGACACAGCTCATACAATAAACTATAAAAGCTGTGCTGATTGTAGAGTAACACACAAGTGAGGCTCCATCAGTCCCGTGTCTTGTAGTGATTATCTGTGATGGCTGGGAGCGATGTTTGATTGTTTACAGAGCCAGTCTGTGTGCATATGAGAGAGAGAGAGTTTTACTGCACGTTTCTCTGAATTTCTTTTCATGGGAAAACTGTCCTTTGAGTATACAAACACTTAAATCTCCAGGAACAAGAATTACAATGAGTCAAAAATGAGAATTAGAAGATCAGAAAATCCAGCTGTTCAAACTCAAAGCTCGTCTCAAAACTTCAGCTTAGAGCTTCATAATGATGCTTGTTTTATTAAAGAATAGTTCAACTTATTATCTGTATTTCAGAGTAAGATTAGATTGATTTAAATCTCATGTCTTTGTGTTCAGTACAGAGCTGAAGCCTATCTTAGCATAAAGACTAGAAGCTCACTAGGAACATCGATCCCGGCTCCATCAAAAGTTAAATAAATATACCTATCAACACCTCTAAAGTTGGCTCAGGTCTATCTTGTTTGTTTGAAGGGGAAATCTCATGCTCATGTCCAGCTCTGTATTTATATTCTGGCTTCACTGGAATATCTCTGCATGGTTTCCAGTTAAAACTCCTTACTTATTTCATACTGGTCATTTTTGCAGCTCCTCACTTCAGCCTCAGTCTGACAGGCCCCTTTCGCTCCTGTCTCCTCCCTCTTTTCTCTCTAAACCCAGTTGAGGCAGATGGCGCCTACCGGGAGCCTCGTTCTGCTCCAGGTTTCGTCCCATTAAAGGGGAGGTTTTCTTTGCCGTCAAGTACTTATTCATGGGGCAATTGTTTGGTCTCTATAAATTAAAGAGTATGGCCTAGACCTGCTCTACATGTATAGTGTCATGCAATAATTTTTGTAGTGATTTGGTGCAATATAAATAAGAGCTGACTTGGCATAAGCCCTAACCCCCCTCCTCCTCCTCTCTAAGGACGACCTACACGCAGGAAAACATGGAGGTAACAGAGGAAGGTGAATGGGGTTGACTGATGGAAATGGAAAAAACAATAGTGGTGTAGGACTGCCAACAACCCAAACCCCCACATTTACAGCCACCTCTCAGACAAAGAGCTCTCTTCTGCGTCAGTGTTTGCCAGCTCAGAGGGAGGCCGCCATCAAACATCCAGCCAGCCACAGCTGCTCATCAGCTCACTACTGCTTCTTGTTGAGCTTGTAATAAGCGCCGGTAATGGGCACCACTACGATCTCCTGACAGCATCTGTGGATGGATGGCACTACTTACGGCCATCTGCATGTGGCACAGTTTACAGTGGCTGGCATTCGGAGGAGGTTGGACACAGTTTGTTAGAGGGGTTGTGAGGATCGGCATAGAAACAATGTCAGATTGAGACATGTCTTTGGAGTAATTTCTAAACGGCCACATCTAAAAGAGAAGCTGGCAAGCGCGTGATACAGAAACAAGAGGACCAGTATTGAGAGGTTTTGGATGTGCAGCAGCAGGGATTGAGAGCTGCCTATGAGTGTAGATTGAGGCACTGTGGACACAGCGGGGAGGAGCATGAAAAAGAGACGTAAAGAAAAGTAGAAAGTTGCATAATTGTTTCTTTGAAACCAGAGACATTGGCTCAGAAGTTCATATCCTAGACTTCCCCTGCAAAGCCCCCTGCAAACCAGAGAATAATGGCACTCACCAGAATCTAACAAATTAAAAGGTTATGAAGAAAAACAAAAACACATTTTCTCACTAACTTCTGGTGGTATCTAGGTTTCAGGATATCTATCTGAGATTTCTGTAGGGTTAGGGTTAGAATAACCACACCGTGATTGGGACATCAGCTTCCTACACAGCTAGCTGGCTAAAATTCATTTCATGAAATATAGCAACAAAAACTTAGACAAGTGCAGATAAGACTGTTGTAAGTCACCTAATTAAATAGCATTCATTTTGTAATTTGGTGAAGCAACCCTGATGCAATCTTGTGATCTTTTCCACACTCTCATTAGTGGAGCTATGTATTCACATAAAGTCCAGAGTGGAAAAGGTCTTCCTCCTGAGGCGAGCTCTACCAGCTGGCCTGCCTAAAGCCATGGCAGCATGTGTTTGTATGGTTAAAGACACAAAGCCAAGTTAGGACAGTCAGACAGAAAGACAGAATCATGAAGCTGCTGAAATCATAAACCTGCAGCACAATGCTGCTCTTTTACCACCGATAACAACAACATTCAGAGGAATGTTGTTAATGTGTTAACGCCCTAAAGGTGGACAGCTGGGGTTTCTCTTTGGACGTATAGATGAGGACAGAAACAGAAACGATACTTCTATCCATCTATCGTCTCATCTGTGTGGATGTAACGGAGTTAATTATACACTAATAATATGTACATGGAGATGGAAGAAAAGCATGACAGACATGGCAAACACATGTCATGTATGAAGATCAGTGTGTGCTGACATGTTGAGTCTTGGTTTTAAAAACATAAACAACTCAGCATAATCTAATCTAATCTAGTCTGATCTAATCTGATCTAATATAATCTAATCTGATCTAATCTAATGGTTGTGTCACAATTAAAATATATATATATATATATAACCACTTTTAATACTTGTATTTATCCTTACTCACTTATAATTTTTATTCATTTTTTATTTGTTTTAGCTTTTTACTGGAAAAACACGCTATAACTTTTACAGCAGCAGTTTCAGTCATCAGGAATCTGAATGAAGCCGAATGGTTTACTTCCACTGTGGTCCTCCAATATTTAAAACACCATAAAACCAAAAGAGCAAAGACAAAAGAAACATAAAAAGCCAAAGTATTCTCGGCTCTCTTCATGATATAAATCAGACTAATAATTACTGAGACAAATACTCTTATTTACAGTGGAGGTCTGAACTGAGACTGAAGATAATGATTAGCAGTGGCTGTAAGTAACATACCAGCTCTGTGATATTACTGGATTAGCATCACCGTACGCGTGGATGTTTAGCTCCTCACATTCCTTCACATATTTACATCACTGATTGTGTTGTGGTCAATAAGCAGTTTACAACCTGCGGCTGTGTGTGTGCTTCCCTCTGAATGTTCAGGTCCAGAGGTTAGGACGGTCAGGGACAGCAGATTGGGTGTAATTACCCAACATAAAGAAGATCCCTGACAGGGAACTTTTATGATGTTTGATTTTCCCATTCATCGGGATAACAGGGGTTGACGGGGGAGGGGGAGGAGCCAACAGGGATGCGGTTTTCATTATCCAATAACATGGTGACTATTTTCTAGTTTTATCGATTACTTGTTTGTCTATAAAACGTTGAAATATAATGGTAAAAAAATGACTCAGTGAATCAGTGTTTCCCAAAGATATTTAGTTTAAGAATATAAATGAACAAGTGAAAACATGTCAAAGGCGTCTGTTTAAACGTGTCCAGGGTCCGAATCTTCTGTCAAACAGCCAAAAACTGAAAAACTGTCAGATAAAATAATACTGATGCTTCCAAGAGGCTGACAGAAAGGCTGCAAGTGTGGGATTTATCTTCTGCTTTAATGGAAGTATTTCACTTTTATGAGAGAAACTCTTCAAGGATGACGGTGTTCTTCTTCTTGGATTAATAAAATGTTCCCAACAGGCGTGTAAAGAGTGTAAAAATGTCTTTTATCTAACAAAAAGTCCTTTTCAAAAATTAGCTCGTATATTCGAGTCAGTATGGTAATTATAAAATGGACACCATCAACTCTTTTCATTTTTATTCCACATTGAAGAAGAAAGAAGGGAGGTGTCTTTTAACTGGCAACAATAAAGTGCATTTAAATAGATTATATGTTTCTGTGAGCTATTTTTGGTTGTCACACCCTGGATAAATGAACAAATGTGAGGATAACTGTATGAACAGTTTATTAGCTACAAACCAGTCAAGTGCTCCGAGACATAAAGCCGGAGTTTGATATGTAGAAGGAGGTAGACACACAGAGACAGGCGGAGGTGACTTTACAGACTCCTACCTCGTTTTCTGTGGGTGAGGTCGCTTCACCGCTACGTCTGGGGCCCCGAGGTGACGGAAGCGGCGCTTACGACAGGGTGCCACGTCTGTGAGGTCACTCAGGATGTCGTCCAATGGGCTCGGGGTAGAGGACTCTGAGGAGAACGTGAGTCTGTCATGTTTTTGCATAAAATAGTGCACAGACACAGATGGCGCAAGTTAAGGCTGCAATACAGATATTTTATGAAGTCTTTCTCAATTTATCAAATGCAAAAGGACTAAAACATGACACATTTATATTTTTGGCCTGTGTGCAAGACAGTTGCCCAACATATAAGAGACATGCATCATCCGGACATCCGGAGTCACGGCAGCCGTTTAAACCGCAGTAGGTCCACAGACCGAAACTGTTCACGTTTATGAGACTGTGGTGACTCAAGATGGCTAATGTAGCAGCTAGCATCCACATTACGTTTTAATTCAAAGTTAGTGAGATCTTCATTTAAATGGCCGAATGAGGCAAAACGACGGTGACTGAGCTTATGGCGCTTGTATTTGTAGCATTAGGATTATTACGTACACAACTTTCCCACCAATCAAATCACAAGTGGCGTCGTTAGTGACACGTTTTCAATAACAATTAACTAATTAATTTGAATTGAGAAAAAAAGCCACCAACATTTGTGTCATTCCTTCAAGCTGTTTGAACAGTAAGTTATATAATTCACTGCAGTTTTCAAGAGGAAAATAACTTTCTTTTCTTTCTACTCTTTCGAGGTTGAGAAACGGCAGCCGGCATCCTGCCAACATCTGACTCTCTCCTTAAACGTGAGGATACTGGGAAGAATTTGTGGAACAACAGAGAGGCAGCTGGCTCTCCACCTACAAACCATCCTGCTCCAGGGAATGAAGAGATGATGGTGGAAAATGTGGAAACATCCTTAAAATTTAGTGTTTTTTCTTTTTTGTACATTAATCGCTTGAGATATATTTTTCTGCATTTAATTGGGTGACTTTCCACCTCGTCATCCCTGTTTGAATGAATATATTGACTCAGGTCTCTAAAAAAGTCTGCAAAAGCTGTCTGTTAAACTCAATGACCCAATTCAACACAAAAGAGCACCAGCAGGTAAAGCTTTAAAGGTCACATATTATACAAAAATGTTCACGTCTTTTCAAATAATTTCCCTGGTGTGTCTAGAAAACCATAAACTATGAGAACAGACCATCCTCTCTTTTTATGTGTACAAAAACACTTTAAATTTGCAGTCAGTCACCGTTAACAAAGTGTTGATGACTAAAATTTTTATTGTCTCTTGCTGGACTTATGATGCTTTACAGTAAGCGTATTCTGTCCCTTCCGGTTACCGGTGTTACTGACGCGGTGCTCTCTCTGAGACATACAGAAGAAGGTCGTCTGCATATAGGAAAACGTTGTGTACCGAGTCTAAACAGGTGATACCCTGGAAGCCAATTAAAATGACCATGTAGAAGTGATAGAGGTCAGGAGCTCGGGGGCGCACGTCTACTCTGTTGTTCTGCTGTTCTGATTAATCGATCAGTTGATTGAGACAAGATGATTCTTTAACTATTTTTAAACAACAAAATCATCAAATTCCTTGCTTCTTATATGAGAGAATTTGTTAATTTGTTTTATCAGATGTCAAAACTTGAGGTAAATGTATGTAGAAATGCTCCCTGAAAGTCAAAATCCAACAGGCTTCAACCTTCTCTGATCACTTCATTCTCTAATTGTGGTTGCTATGGTGTTTCCGTGTGTTGTCACGTTGTTCGCTCTCATATTTCAGATGTGATTCAGCTCCAACATGTACGGATGGATGTGAGAAGTTGACATTTGGAGTAAAGAAGTGAAATCCTGCTACTATAGTTTGTTTACGTAGCCTCTGGAGACGTTGCTGTGAGCTTTAACAAATGGTAAATGACAGTTTTTACTAGTAGCAGCAGTCTCTATACACACCCATGCTCACAAATAACAAAACTACACATTTCCTAAAAACCCCCCTGTCCCCCCGCCCACACTCCCTCTGTGTGTGAGTGCTAACTGGCAGCATGCGTCCTCTGAGTCACTGTCGTAGCAACAGAAACAACACAAATCCTGCGAGTTTTCCCTCATCAGATGAAGGGGAAGGACCGGGGGGGACCGGGGGGGGACTAGGGGGGGATCGAAGACGCCCAAAAATCCTTGACGTAACAAACCTGAACTGGCTTCATCAGGAAGATTTAGTGTGTGAGAAAGTGGAAAAATCAGGATATACGCAAGTGTGGGGAGGATAAAAACTCCCCTAAAAAACCCTCTTAGAGCCCAGTTTCTCCATGACAGGTAACTTATGTTCTACCTAAATCCACACTGGACTACAGTCTATACATCCTGCCTCCTGCTGATGGCACATTAATCATATCCTGGCCATTTGGGAGCAGAAGTCAGGACGCTGATGGAGTGTAACATCAATGCTGGAGCTGCTTGTATTTAAAGGTGTTTTGGGACGACTCTGGATTACGTCATTTCTCAGTGACGTCATGGTTAGTTTCTGGGCATGAAAAACACGCCGCTGCAAACACACTCAGCTTCATGACCAACGCTTCCTGAGCATCATATTAAACCCTAAACGTGATAATACTTCAGTATTATGTATCATACCATCATACCAACATGTTACTGATGAGCAGAGGGTCCGTGAAGCTGCTGCTGTGTTTAGGTGGGACTTCATGTGTTATTTATATCCTGTTATGATGTCAGATGTTAAAGATGGTAAAGATGGCTTTGACCTGCTCTGATCGCTGCGTTTGTGACGTTTTTCAGTCACGCTTTCAACTGTTGAAGCAGCTGCAAAGGCAGCAGAGAACCTGATAGACGCTGAATACTGAACAGAAGAGGCCTTCCTTTGTGTTTGATATATCTGGCTTATTTACATAGATGGAGGCCAAAGCTAAACAGGACTGACATTAGCTGACTGTGTTTTATTTCTTCTAAGAGTCCTTTAACCTGTGTTTTAACTGTCTGCATGCTGCTTTAAGTCACATTTAGCTTTGGTTATTCAATTTAAAGCATTTTTAATGTTTCATGTTTTTGCTCTTTTAATAAGAAGTGCTGCATGCTTTACTATAGCCTGTAGTATCCTTGTAGATGTAACCTTACACATAATATTCAGCATATTTCCAAATTCATGGTTGCATTATTTCCTGCCTGATGAGGAACATTAAGCTTGAAACGTGTTGCAATCCAGAGAAACCGCTGATGTGAGACTTTTCTGCCTGTATTTATGCAGACATAGAGAATATCATATTGTCTTACCCCGAGCAGGCTGAGCAGCGGATGGGTTAGTCTGCACCTCCTCTGGCTCCTCGTCAGTACTCCCTCCGTATTCATCCTCCTCCACCTCGTCCGATTTCACTGAGTTTCCCTTTTTCTGTCCTTCAGAACTTCTCCAAAAGACACCAGAGAGTGAACGTTAATTTGGATACACAAACTTAAATTAAGAATAAAACATGTTAAATGTTACAACAACAAAGGTGCTGAATCAAAAGATTGCAGTAATTAAGGGAACAAAAACTACTGAATAATTTATTAAGCGAGGCCTTCACATCCTAGAAGACTTGAAGTTTGAGTTCATGTGAGGTGTAGCTGTTAACGGTAAGACATGAGATGCCAGCTGTGTACCTGACTTTCTGCAGGCCTGTAACAGCTTCTTGAAGGCTGCGAATCTTTGCTTTCTTCTCATTCAGGAGCAGAACAAAGCGAGAGTACAGCTCTGCCTCTAAAGCCTCTTTACCAGCAGCGTAGCGCTTCAGTCTGAAACGTATGGAAACACACACGTCTTACAATCTCCTCAGTATGTCAACGTTCATCAATGTTCATCAATAATCCTGCCATGAAAATATATATAATATATATATATACACACATATATATATATACATATATATATACATATATCATACATATATATATATATATTTACACACATACATACATACATATACTTGTATTTCCCTCTGGCAACACAGATCTATGAATCATTCGAGGTGAGCCGCAGTTTTTATTAATGGTGTGTATAAATAAATGAATTTTTTCACGTAACGTGCCTTTACAGTGTTGGATATTGTGCCACTGCCATGAATCCTTTCAGCTCTTTCTCACATTGTCATATTTGTATTTTTAGATTTTTTTCTGACTTTCCCAATGACATAATATAATTTAACAAACACAGTCGGTTACAAAAATCTGTCATAGACTCCAAACACAGACATCTAAAACCAGCAGGAGACCAATGATTACATTCTTCAGGATAAATAAATGAAAAACATAAAAAAAATAAAATAAAATAAAAATAAAAATACTAAGAAAAAACCACAATAGTCATTGAAATAAATTGAAACGGACAAAAGTTTGTAAAATTTACTGAAAACTAACTAATAAAAATCAGACATTATTTTTAAATTGTGGTTCAATTGAATCATTTATAAAAAATTATAATAAAACTGGCCTGGACAGAAATGATACCTTCAACTCATTGAGACTTGTGCACCTGTCGGCAGGTATTTTGGACCACTGCTTGTGAGCAAACTGCTCCAGCCGTGTCAGGTTTGAAGGGTGCACGTTTCCGCTCCTTCCACACATGTTCACGTGTTTGAGATCACGGCTCATAGAAAGCCTCTTCATACACTCAGTGTTTTGTTCTTAGCTGTTCTCGGGTGTTTTGTTTCAGTGGTAATTGTGGGTTTTTCTTTCTTACCAACATTTTTTTCCACATCTGTCTTTATGTCTTTATTTCCCAGAGAATAAATCCACAGAAAAGTAATCTACAATTCTGATAATCAAATAATCGATTTTAGAACTTTTTCAGGCAAAAATGACAAAAAATGTGATTTTAGGCTTTAATGGGACATAAATGGCAGTAAACTGAATATCTTTTGGGTTCTGAACTGTTCATCAGACAAAACAAGACGTTTAAAGATGTCACGCCGGGCTCTAATAAATATAAGAAGCATAATGAAAATAAGTTTAAGACATTTTCAAGACAAAACAATCGATCAGTTAATGAAGAAAATAATCTGCAGGTTAACTGATAATGAAAATAATCTTTAGTTGTGAATAAATTTCCCAGTTTTTGGGATAAATAAAGTATCTATCTATCTATCTATCTATAAATCCTGTCTGGACGTGTGATTTCCCATCGAAGGACATGTGAAGCACTTTGACTTTAATTGAAATCTATTTTGAACTGAAGTAAACTGTGTTTGTGAGTCTTTGACTGTGTTTGTGAGTTTTGCGGTCAGACATGTCGATGTGACTCTGACTCACATGAGCACGTGTGTGATATGACTCAATGTGAAGTATACAGTGTTACAGGAGTTGGGTAATAATAACTAAGAGGGAACCAAAACTCGTGATTGTACCCTCACTGTGATGTATTGTGGCATAAATGGTTAAAACCGCCAATCCAACTGCACCTGGGGCAAAGAGTAGATTTATTTCATAATGTTTTTCTTGATTAAAATCACTTTATACAGAATAAGGTATCAGAAAAGGTTAATTTAATATAAAATATCAGCCTGCGAGTTTCTGCGTTTACTATGTAAATATGAATATTTATACAGTTTCCCAGAGAATTCATTGACTTTCCCCAACGTGGAAATCATCTCATCTGAAGTGATGGAAACGCTGCTCGTCCAGTGTGTGTGTGTGTGTGTGTGTGTGTGTGTGCGTGTGTGTGTGTGTGTGTGTGTGTGTGTGTGTGTGTGTGTGTGTGTGTGTGTTTACTCTGCAGTGATGCGTTGCTGCTCTCGTCTCAGTCTTTGGTTCTCCTCCTCCAGTGTCTGGTTCTGGCGCTCCAGCGTGTTTCCCGTCTCCAGACTGTGAATCAATATCCGTCTCACTGCCTCCACCGAATCCGGGACGACGTTCAGAGATACACACCCCAACCTGAACTGGAAGCAAAATATCAGACAATGAAACAATGAAAGTTCAGAAGTTATTAACTTGTTGTTTGGCATTTTGGAGTTTCCCCTCATTTCAGTCGGTGGCGACCACGTGTGCCGCAGAACTTCAACTTCTCTTTAGAAAGTCAATGATTGTTTTCAATGAGTCATTCTGGTCTCAATCTTTAAATTGATGCTGGATATTTTGGAGATGATTGCTCTCTTAATGAGAGTTGAAGACTAATAGCAGCTCTGGTACACGAGTTTAATGAGAGAAAAGCTGCAGGTCATAAAACCGAAGCAATGATCCAAAACACATGAAAAGACGTTGTGATGTTGACAATAACCGCAGTTGGTGGTAAATCATTTTTGGATTTGTCACTATGAGAGACTCCTTTCATGTCCCACTTAAGTCATTAATCACATGTAAACATAAACATATTGATTAGTGCAGGTTTAAAGGTTTTAATACACTGCTTGGCATATAATTCCACATTAATGTTAAAGGGGTGTTTTCCCATATGTGGTTAGCCATGACGTCGCTACAGACGGGCTAGTTTCAGACTCAGACTAACATTTGAAATGATTCCTGTAGAAATCAGCAGATCTGTATATCGGAGTCATAAAACCAGAAGGGTCACATTTATAGGAAATACATAAAATAATAAAATAAACCTTTAAATGATGTGGTTTTGTTCATGGGTGACCTGGGTACTACCCGGCTTTGTTCCCTTTGTGTCTGCACACAGATAAGAAGCAGAACGGACGTCCTCTATCAACACTGACCTCTGACCTCTGACCTCTGATCAGCGCCATAAATAACATGATCTTTATTGTGTTTGTTTGCACAGACTGGATAAGAGAGATAAAAATGTGTGGTTTCAGTTTCAGTTTATAGATAAAAAGACAACGAGGGAATCCCTTTACAATAAAGACCTTCCTACAACATGAGTTTTTTTTACATTTTGTCTCCATAAAAAATATATATTGATGTTTAAATCAAATGCAGATATCCACTTCAATTATTCCAAACAGTATAAACTCTTTCTTTCTGCTTTCGCTGCCACGTCGGTTTATTTAAGTGTCTCATATTTGCCAGATATTACTTCACCACCTCCAAGAAATGTTAAATTAATAACCTCAAACATGGAAATAAGTCTTCTGGCAAACACCTGCAGCTGCTGCCTGGTCGGTTTCAGGTTGACCAGAATGAAGCTGCTGCTCGGTGTTGCTGACTGGGATAGCGGTGGGTCGGCTGTTGATGTTGTCATGGAAACGCTCCTGTTTGAAAAGCTGTCTGACTTCACACTAATTAACTGCCTGACACTTTTATTTAGGAAGAAACCTCTCAGAGCTCCTCCACCTGCTGGGGCTTTACTGTGCACTTGGTGCTAATATAAAACGGAGGAATTTACAAAGATTTTCTGTATTTTCAGGTGTAAAAATTAAATTTGATTATCAAAACTGATGCCAATTATTTTCCTGATGACCAACTAATGGATTAATAGTTGCAGCTATAATATGTCCAGTAATTTATTTGTTGTATTTTTTATTGCAGCTATGTACACTGTGTTTCTAGATGTTAAACTGAACATATTAAGCCTTATTTTACCTTCGAACTGGCCTCAGATCAGTTGTTAAATGTGCAGTTTGAGGTGACAACATCTGATTAATCACCTGACTCTTGGGCGTTTGATTTCTGGCATTTCATTGGTAGTTTGAGCAGCTCTAATATCACATTTCCACCGTGGCTGCTTGTTTTAATGCTGCTGGAGAACATTTGACGTGTTGTGGTTAAACTGAGACGCTGCGATAGGAAACTCAACTTCACGTCAGACCGTCTGCGTATCCCAGACGTCTCTGGCTCCACATTCTTTTCGTTCTGTTCACGGTAGAATTGCATAAAGTTACGCTGCATTTCTCTTTGTCTGTCAACACTGTGAAGGACGCCACCATCTTGTTAGAAGAAAGTTTATTGGAAATGTCACTGAACAAAACTCACCGGCGGTCTCATGCTTGCGTTCAGTGTGAGAATAAAAGTCGCAGTTCTATTAAGTTCTATTCTCTTCTATTCTACTGAAAGCATTTGATTAAAACTGTATTGTAACTGTAATGTGTTTGTACAGTCAGTATGACCATCTGATTATGATTATAGCACAGCAAATGATTCCCACAACTGATGCTGCATTGAAATAAATAGGAAAAACTAGATTAATGTTACTCTTTAGATGTGTTAAATTAGACGTAATAATAGAAAACTGACAGAGGACACGTCTTACAGCAGAGAACACGCTCGGTATGTGAAACACCTCAGGTAACACCTGCACGTGTGTGTGAGAGTCTCTGCTGGCGTTTGTGGATGCGAGCTGCGATTAGAGGGAGCGACTGAAGCCTTTCATTATGACTCATAACTTTATGACAGATGAATTACTGGACTCTCGACAAACTTCTGTAATTCAAACTCTTCTTTTTAAAAAATTTCGCCATTGCCGCAACAGACACGGTTACCAGGCAACAAAGGTTTTGTGTCTAAATCATGAATGACTGTGTGTGTGTTACCAGATCAACAGCAAACATATTTCTAATAAGTCAGATTGAAAACAGAGATGAAGGATTGACTGCTTTAACGGTGTTTAACGGTTATTAATATCAATCCTGTAACTCACAGTTTCACAGTCCATTCATCACGTTCTTGGTTCAGTCAACAAATCGCTGCACTTTTCTCGGAGGCTTTAAACATGAAGATTAAAGTGTGTCGTGACGTCATGTGAAACATCAACAGCGTCGTCTCTGAAGGCGGCTTTAACGTTAACACTCCACTTACATTTTACTGATAAAGCTGCAAATGGAAACACGGCCAGTTTTTAGTAATTCAACTTCTGACTCATCAGAGAGATGGAAAATTAAATAAACACACTCGGTGTCACAGACGTTAATGTGTCTGACAGGCCGTTTTCTCACAGATCAGCTCCAACCGTCGCATCTTAACTATTAGAAATTCATTAATTAAGTATTTTAATAATCAATTATGTGTTTTCTCTGGTTGCAGCTTCTCCAATGTGTTGCTGTTTCATATCATTTTAAACTGAATCTCTTCATTGAAACAGATTCATTCTTGTGCATCTTTCATTGTTTCCTGACATATTATATAGTTAACAATTAGCCAATCCATGAAGAAAAAACAAATTCATCATAATGAACATAACTTGACTTAATGAGTTGTAACGATGGGCTCCTCCGGTTCTGGGAGTAAACGTCTACAGTTTGTATCAACAGGAAACTGTCCAGGTTAAATCATCCAAGCCAAAGATGAGCAGCTGTGTTAGAAAATATCTGTTGCATTAAAAAGTCAAAAGTACAAGTCTGGAAAGAAGTTAACTCCCACGATGCATTTCATCCAGTCACTGAACTGAAAATCTGACTTTTCATTCCTGCATCACTTCTTCAGTAACTGTTGTTTACAACTTCAACAACGGTGGTCAGAATAAAAACCTACAGGACTGGTAGATTATCCAGGAGGCAGAGTTTCTGTCATGACACTTACTGAAATGTCCTTCTGAACCTTCTCGTACGCCAGCGTGACGGTGGAGCTGTGGTTGGGAGGAGAGGGTGTCAGGCTGAAGCTGTAAGTGACAGCACTCTCTGGGTCAGTCAGCGCCTGCTGGAGGTCCTGGACGTACCTCTCCTTCTGCATCTCCAGCTCCTCTGCCTCCTCGCACACGGCTGCCTCGCTCACTGCACAAAGCAGAACGAAACACACACAGTCAGTGTTAAAGCAACCACACAGCCAAAAGAATAGCAGGGCAGCATTATTAATTAATCTAATGTGTAAAATATCAGATAACAGTCAAAATTCTAGTTATATTTTCCCAGAGTCAAAGGTGACGTCTTCATATTTCTTTTATTTTGTTCAACCAACAGTTTGAAACCTGAAGAAATTCACTTAACTCTGATATAAAACACAGACAAGTAGAAAATCCTGGTATTTGAAAACCTGGAAACAGAGATTAGTTTGATTACTATATTTGATCAATGGATTTTCAAATTGATTAATGGTTTAGCACACAGCCTGGGGAGAAACCAAGAACTGAGATCCGTAAACAAAAGTGTGTTAAATCTCATCTGGACTTTATCTGGATACTAAACAGTTAAAAATGACGTGTAACTGGTGTGTTTATCAGCTGCTGTTTTCAGATTTAAGAATGAAGTTTCATTTTCAAGACGAGATCAGAATAATTTAAAGTCTCAACATCTTCAGGTGTGTTTCTAGTTGAATCCTCACCTGAGAGCATTCAGGCTGCTGTAGGGAAAACTAATAAATCTTCCTGTCCGAGCAACTTAAAAGGTCAACAATGGTACTCTTTAAGATTTGCACAGGTGACGTGAGAAGTGTGTGTGTGTGTGTGTGTGTGGTCAGACAGGTGAGGCTGTCCGAGCTTCAGGTGAGCATAAATCTGTCAGGTCAGACATATAAAATGTGAGACAGCAAGGTGCAAGGTCGTGCCGGGTGACAGTTTTACCTTCTCCTCTCCAAGCGTCCTGTCCATCAGTCAGCAGCAGCTGGAAGCCTGAGCCTAAGTCCCGCCCCCTCCAGTCTACCCGCAGGAAGTAGGAGGAGCCAGGCTCAGAGGAGACGTGGATCTCACGCACTGACACATGCATCACTGCAGACTTAAAATACCAGGTTTTAAATAAATAAAATGAATGAATGAATGAATGAATGAATGAATGACGTCTGTTAGGAGCTGCTTTCCGTGACCAAACTCTTCATGAAGAAGGAACATGTGTGACACGGACAACAGCACAGAGTGAGAAGATACATCAGTCTCTGATACACACACAATACTTGTTAGTAGATCAGTTCATTAGTTCAGTTGGATCCAACCATGAGACAAGAAGAGAAGTTTTATCCTTTAAAATCTCAGATTAAAGAGCAAATCCAAACGTGGATTAATTCACTGCTGAACAACAAATGCACAATTTCCTGTTTGTTTGTTAAAAACTGCAGTGATCAGCTGTTTCCAGAAGTTACTGAGTCTTTTCTAAAATTAAATTATATAATTGTGATCCATTAAGTAACTTAAAGCTGAGAGCCACAGGCTGAGGAGGGAAGAAGGGAAGTACTGAGAGGAATAATATGTTATTAGTTTTAGTCTTTTCATGAGATTTTCTTTATAATAACAAATATATTATTGCTCATCACCTCTGATAAACAGAGCCATTATTAGGATATATTACTTCAAATGAGATATATTATTGTAGTTACACCTGTTGGCTTGTCTGAAATATGTACGCACCTCATGCTGGAACAAGCGTTATGTAATTGTTAAACACTGGTTGTCCTCGGAGCCATTTGGTCGTATAATAACCAAAGTGAGGCTGACTGTTAAATGTTTAGTCCAGCACGCTGCAGCCGTGTCATCACAGCGCTTCAAGCACTGTAATGCACTAATACACAACCTCTCATTAGGTGTAAGTACAGACTGAGCACGGTGAAGCAGAGAAATGTGTCCTAATGACCGACCACAGCAGACACATGTTTCAGCACAACACGTCTTTAACGACATCCTTCTGACACCTGCTTCACAAAGGAATACATGAACAGTTAGAGGAAGAGATGCAGAAAAGGGCCATTCCTCACATTTAAAGTCAGCATGAGATATATATTATTAAACTAATTCATGTGTCCATAGAGCACATTTAGAAACAACAGGAGCCGACCAAAAGAAATATAATGCAATAAAACTACAGACATCATGATGAGGATCAGAGGCTAAAATGAATGGACGTGGCTGATTATTCAAATGTTGATCCTTTCGTGTTGGTGTCTGTTGAGTCTTAATAATCACAGTGCTGAGGTTAAGGGGAAACTTAAGGGGAACTTAAATAATAAAATCAGACCGCTGTTGTGTGTTTTAAGATAGAAATTATCTGATGTCTGAGATGAAAATGCAGTTAAATATTCTCCTTTATGACAGTAAACTTCACTTGTTAAATCTGGACTATATTAACAGTTTCAGCTCAGACGGATTTAATGCGACTTTCTGTCTAACGAAAACAGAAACAGTCCAATAATAACGTGATATAACGTAATATAATGTGATATAACGTGATATATTCTGATATAATGTGATATATTCTGTTATAATGTGATATATTCTGTTATAATGTGATATATTGTGATATATTGTGATATAATCCTTCCATCTTCTTACCTTCAAACTGAGATCCGCCGTTTTTTTTTCCTTTTCTGTTGTTTTTTGGTTCTTTATTTTTGTTTTTTAGCGCAACAACTGGAGCCGGAGCGGCGCATATACGTCATCATCCGGCGACACACCAGAACAGCTGATCACGTCTGTTTTGTTTATTTATTTTTTATTATTTACGTCATCTAATACTTTTCTAATGCGCCTCGTATGTTATGAGGTGTTTTTATTGATTTATTTTTATGATTATTTCATGTTAAGAGGTGTTTATTGTTGTTTTTTTTCTCCTGTGCATTAATGAACATGAGGTACAGTCTTACAGTCTTGTTTTTATGCCTTGATTTGTAAATTATTTCTTTTTATGTATCCACTGTACATTTTGTCGTACTGATATTAAATATTAAAACATTAATTTTTTTCTACAGACTTTTGAAGCGTTTCTGGTGTTTCTCGGTGTGAAACAGGCTTTGAGGTGTGTTTTCTCTGTTTGGTGGGTGTCAGAGGTGCTACCCAATCAACAGTCTGTATATATTATATTATATATAAATATTTTGTTTACAGTCTGTGATGTGATCAGTATTCATACACAGTCCAGCCACATACTGGTCAGATCTTGACCTGGTCTAGTTAACAGTGTGGACATATCTTAACTTTAACTAACTCAACACTTTATCTGCATGTTCAGGACGAACAACCCAACATCTGACGAGAGGACGGCAGTTAGATGAAATAATGCAAACCTTTCCTCCGTCCGTGTCCCCCAGAGATGTTTTGGTTTCCTCATCAGAGAGGCTAAAGCAACAAGCTGTATGCCGCATGTTGTTGGGAGGGAAATGAAGGGATTACTACAAGAGCATGATTTCCAAGAATAATTGCTCTACGAGGCAGTTCAGGCATTTAAGCACTTTCTATTAAGGACACACACACACAAAATGGGGCCTACATCAGCTGTTTTCTGCAGGGATTTACAATATGTGTATGTGAGTGTGTAGTCATTTTTCTGGCTAGAGGAACCTGTGCAGCTCTCAGGTGTGCAGGATCACATGTGGGACTGTTCCAACATGCTTGGACACAACTGTCTAACAACTACTTACTTTAACTTTGCAGCATCAGCAAGATTTCAGTTTTTTAATTGACTCAAAAAATATAAACAAAAGAACAGAAAATACAAAATTCTGACAATTAATTAACAAACAAGTGAGTCCCATCATTTCTACCCCAGAAACTAATTTACAAATCTCAAGCAACCCCTCAAACAACATCAGTCACGTTGCTATGTTGTGTCTGTGTTGTGTCTCCAGTAAGACATCAGGAGGTTTTCAACAGTCTGACCTGCATCCTCTGATCCGGTTCGCTCTCTTGGCCACAGAGCTTCTTTTAAACTTGGCTGTGTTTCGTACCCTGAAGTGATGCAGACTAAACTAAGATAAGTGATTTCTTAAAAAAACAGAAAGACTCAGTAATTCATTTCTGCTGTCATGTTTACTCATGTTTTAGCAGAGTCCAACTTTAAGTCCTTCCTGTTTGTTTATTTCTGTTTTCCATCATGCAGTTGTGTAATTTCTTTTCTATCTTACAGATATTCTACGTGTCCTAAGTGACTGTTTAAAAGGTCCTTTGCTACATATGACAGGATCAGAAGCAACAATTCCTGTCATTCAATATTTTACATTATATTTTATATTTTTACTTATTTAAAGCCACCATGTGTAGAATTTGGAAGTGGTCTCTTTGGCGCCCCCCAGCAGTGGCATTGAGAAGGACTCTTTTAGGCACAGACCTGTGGTAAAAGAGCTAAAAACAACACATTTTCTGTCGCTCAACTAATTAATTAATCAACAAACTGTTGCTGTTTTAACTGGTTGTGTTGAAGAAAAAAAAGGAAAATGTTAAACGGTTGCAACGGTTTAATGGCTTCGTCTGGAGAATTAGCGCCACCTGCTGTTTACCTCCTAACGTTCACACAACAGGAGTGGATGGAAACAAACATTTAAAACATTTTCTTCATGTAAATATACAGAGTTTGCTCCACAGCAGCCGTTGAGAATAAAGAGCTGATTCACAGATTCGGTTCGACAAACCAGAGCCACTGCAGGGCCTGGATCTGCCTTTTATTTAGACTGGCACTTAAAGACGTGACTCTGGACTGTGTTTGGTGTGTCAGTGAGAACAATATGTTCTTCATTAAGCTCTATAGTTCAGTCTCTACACAAACCTTACAGTAAAAGGAAAAAAAAAACATAGTTTATTAGGGCTGCAAAGTGATTATTTATTATGAATCTGCATATAATTGTCTCAATATGTCTACTGAATGTAAGCAATTAGTTAAAAATTACAGATCTGATTTTTCAGAGTCAAAAACCAGATATTCAGTTTACTATCATGCACAAACAAAAAAAGCATCAAATCCTCACACTGAGAATCTGAAACCAGCAAATGTTAAAAATTGCTAATCGATTATTCAATTATAAAAATAGTTGACAATTAATATTCTGTCGATCAACTAATCAATTAATTGTTGCTATTATTTATTACCTGTAATCCAGCAGCAGGTTGTATCTTCAGATGTATTTTCCTGATCTTCTTTCTGCCCAGAATAATAAACTCTTGAAACCATGAAGAGAAACTAATGTTGAAATCAGATGAAATTTAACTGTTAGCAGGTCAAAGCGGTCGATGCTTACAACAGACAGTCCGTATAATCATTTTACCATTCACCTTCATTTTCTCTTCTGACTGGTCCATCTTGGTAAATGCTTTTCCATCCTCCATCCACCTATATGCATTTGTGCATAAAAACCTGAATGCAGATGCCAAAATGTGCATTCTTCTTTAAATGAAACAAACAGAAATGTCATTTTCCATCATGTTTTCCACGTTTTCCATTGTTTGATACAGTTGTATGAAAAGGTTTGGGCCTTCTGAGGCTGCATGCTAATTGACTTTATCTTCAAGTGTCAATCATTTTCTAATCAAAGCTGAGTACTGGGGTGTTTGTGAGTGTGGCGATATTCAATTGTTTCAGAATCAGAATCAGAACAACTTTATTTATCCCGAAGGAAATTAGTGTGCCAGAGTTACAAGAAATAAAGAAGTATAAGCAATAAAAGAAGTATAGGCAAAAAATAACAATAATAAATAATAGAAATACAATAAGAAATGCCATATGAAACAAGTGATAAGATAAGGAGTGCAAGTTAAACAAGAGTATAAAAGTATAAAAATATTTCACGTGGTATGAGAATTAAATATGAAATGTAGTAATATTGCACATTATAAACAGTGTGTTGTAATATTGCACATTAATGAACAGTTTACCTCCTAACGTTCACACAACAGCAGTGGATGGAAACAAACATTAACCCGATTTTCTTGAAATTCTGATTAAAATGTTCTCATTTGAATGGAAACCTGGTTATTGATTAACTTGCCAGTTTCAACAACAGTTGAAGTGTATAGTATCTGTATGTTGTGTCCAGTGTTTTCACTCAGAGCCTTCAGATAAACAGAAACAGGTTTCCCATTAGACAGCACAGCCTTATTAGCTCCAATAGTTTCTCCCAACAGTTTCTGATCTTCTCTACACTGTCATTAACTGCAACTCTTCACTTTCATCTCTGGACTCAGGGATCCTTCCTTCCTGTCTTTAGCATTGCCTGCACCTATTAGCCTCCAGCAAACACATGTGCATGGATGTGTGCATGAGTCAAGCACTCAAGGGTGGATCCTGCAATAATGACTTCCAGCTCAATCTGTAGGTAACAAGCGTTTCCTGGTGTGTCCGCCTGTGGTCCAGTCCTGACCGACTACACCCTGCTCAGATGTAGAATATATAACGTTGTTGGCTTCATCTGTGTGAAAGAGTGATGGCTTGTTGTCAGTCACACAGGTGTGTTACATACATGTTTGTTACAGCTTTGAGGTCTGGTCAGACAAGCTTTTAAAATACTGATGGGATGAAATAAATGGGCAAAAATCTTTTACATCATGTTCAACTAATGTCCTGATGTCACTTCCTGTTGATCCACTAATGTAGGTCCAGACAATCGCTTATTCATCAGACTTGTTAAAGTTCTGGTTTTGAGATTAAGGGGTACAAACTTTGACTTAAATTGCATCCCTCAGGCTCACACCGCTAAAGAAAATCGACTCAGTAAAAATATTTTAAGACATAAAAATATGTTGCAGATGCTTGTTTGTCAGCTCCACAAAGTCTTTGCCAAATTTTGATTTAAGCTCGTGATGCTGAGAAAGAAACATTCACTCTTCTTCTTCCTGCTCCTCTCACCATCAGCCTCACAGGGGAGGCAGTTAAAACAGTCCATAAATGTAGGCAGTGAAGTTCATTAGGGCTGCCCTAGTTTTAGAGGCAGGGCCCCCAAAGTGGGGCAGACGACCCTGAGTGAGTCAGGGGCCCAAAACTGGAACATGACAGGGATTATGGATATTTAATCTACTGACCTGTTGCATGTTGTTTGACAAAGTTAAGAAAACAAGGTTTAAGTCAAGCCTGATGTTGTCTTACACATTAAAGACACAGTGAGGCATACAGATTAAAGTCTGGTATCAGATCGGATATTAACCGATACCCAAAGCCCAGGTATCGGTGTTAGGACTAAAAAAGTTGCATCGGTGCATCTTTGGTGTGAACACTAAAGAATCAGAGGAGGAGAGCACGATGGGGGTTGGATATTAGGCAATCCAACGTTACAATAGTTAATAGAACCTCTCTGTTTCTCTTAAATTGGAACCAGGAGACATCAGTGAATGAGTCCTCTGTGCTTTTGTTATGAGACACACACACACACCAACAATCATCTCTTGTGGATCAAACTTTTGGGTAGATTGTGTAATCAGCCTCAGTGGGCTGGCAGTGTGCAGATGTCTGGCTCCGCTCCTGATCACTATGGGCAGCAGTTTCACTTCGCCTCCATGAGAACACATTAGGAACCAGACACAGGGGAGTCTTTTGAGGGTTTGAGGGTAACCTCCAGGAGATGAGGTTCTTCTACCCGTGGGCGTCTTGGGTTACGGGATTGGCCACTGCAGCATGCTGCAGTTTTTTGCTCGTTATATGGTTCCTATTCCTGCCCCCATTCAAATGTTTCTTTTCAGATTTGTTGTTAATGCATCCTAATACGACAAGAAACCGATATAAAACAAACACACACGCTATAGCACATCTTCTTCTAGTAATTTCTGTGATTAGTAAGTTTATTCAAGTCATCCATCTTCTTCTGTCTCAACTCCTCAGTTGGTCCTGTAGGATAATAAAGTTGATATAACTCTGGATATGAGCACTAGCTGCATGTAAATCCCTGAACCAAAGTAATGAGGCAGATTTAGTTTTAGAGGTCGATCCAACCAGCACACGTAAACAACATGGTGGCAGGTGAGTGTGTTGCAGTATCAGCACCAGTGAGGCAAAGGTGAGTCCACTGGAGAAGATGAGTATAGAGAAGTCCTCTTTATGAGTGAAGAATACAAGTTACAATGTATGACATGATCACTGTAAAAAGTTGTGAGCTGCAGATTCTTCAAACACACTTTGATGTGGAGAATTGGTGGAGTAGCCCTTTAACACAGACATGAGACTGGAAACCGTCTTCAAAGTTAACCCTCAGAAAAGCTTTTAGTTTTATCCATTATATTTAACAAACTATGTTCAGCTCTCTTTCAACCATTGATTTACATCTCTACTATTCACTCGTTTTAATTGCAGCATTGATGACAAGTGGTTGATTGGAAACACAAATATGTGGATATATTATTTAATTCTGGTTATTTGAATTTAGTGTTTAGAGTTATTTAGCTGAGTGTTCAGTGTTCAGTGTAACTACTGCAGTACTGGCCGGGAATCATTGAGTACTAAAGTACTAGATGTGTCTGCTGTGAACTCGACACTGGTCCGTTTTCAAAAAGAAAGCTTTTGCATCATCGGTGATGCAAGACTGTATTTTAATGCTCCGTGGGGGAACACATGGAAAACAAACAGCTTTATTTTCATTGAAAAAGTTAAATAGCTTCTGTTTATGAGGCTTCCTCTGAGAGTATCAGAGCTGCAGTTTGCAACCTCCCACTCTTTAGTTTCTGACACATTATGTTTGATATGTATGTTTATAATGAAGTCAGCGTGTCGACAGCCTTATTGATCAGCCACATACGGCTCTGTCCTGCCGCAGGATGTCCTCCAACTACAAAAACCATAAACTAACCACCGTATTATCACAGTATTCCTTCATGTCCACCAGGAGGAGATGCATCTTGCAGCTCTGAGATGCACTTTAAAGAGAAGATGTGTTCAGGGTCACTGCCATTACATTTAAATCACGCTACAACTATTAAAATCAGCACAGACATCATGAGCTCAATGTCAGCGGGTTTGTGGAGTTAAATATCTCAACAACTAGATATTGTTGAGATGTAGTGTTCTCAACTCCTGCAGGTATCAGTTAGAGCCAACACTGCCTCTAAGTGGTCGAGTCTGTGTGTGTAGTAAAGCCTGATATATCTTCTGATATACCACTAAAAACACGTTAGAGAGTCACATGGCAGCACTGAGTCACATGTTCCTTCATTATGAAGAGTTTGGTCACGTTAAACACTAAAAACTGATCATGTTTTCAGAGAGTAGTTCTGTGTAAGACGCTGTTCAGTTTACAGCTTCACTAACTTGTTGTGCTACACGTCACAAACTCTGAACTATGAGCTGAAGTTCTTTGAGCAATTTACAACAAAAACTAAAAACAAATAATCAGTTGTGGATTAGAGTGGAAAAGTTATCTACATTTCTCTGGTACAGTATACAAATCCTCCACAGCAGAATAAAGATGTAAATACACAGAAGCGATGCTTTATCGAAATAAATGTTGGTTACACAAAAAGGCAAACAGAAATGTGAAGTCCAGCTCATGACGTGAACAGTAATTAATGCGTTCATCAGCGATCTCAGAACGTCACCACTTTAGCCTGCTTGGGTTTGGCTTTCTTCACTGGAACATGCACCTCTTCATGGTCGGCACTCATGTTGTTGGACAACCAGCCCACAGTCACCGAGTTCGCTGGAAGGAAGCAGCGAGAGGAACGTTAACGCCGAGACACAACAAAGGGCCGTATTAATCACAATATAAGATGATATTTCTAGGATGCTGATGTCTGTCTGACGGCCCCCGATCGACCATCTCCTGGGTCAATTTAAATTATATGATACTAGATATGATAATATGATGTTTGTGTGTATGTCTGCTGGTTTTCAACACAGGACAAATGTGTGTATGAGTGTCAAAATGTCATTAGTGATGATATTAAATATTGGGAAAAAGTTCATATTCATCAATTAGTTTTTTCACTATTTTAGACCAAACGATTAATCAATTAATTTAGAAGAAATAATCAGCAGATTAATCCATAAGAGAAACTATTGGTAGTTGTTGGTTCTGTTCCTTATTTTCAGGTTAATACAGTAATTTGAGGAAAAGGAGACTCACTTGAGGCCTGGTGCTCCGGACAGTCCTTCTGAAAATGTTCCACCGAGCCACAAACACGACAGCAGCCTCCTGCAGACACAAACAATCAGTCCAACTGCTATGAAGTGAATTATTAAGCAGACAGTGTGGTGAGTATCTGCCTGAGTACCTTGGGCATACAGTCCTTTAGGATTATCAGGGCAGGCGCGTGACAAGTGTCCGGTCTGACCACAGATGAAGCATTTAGCGTACGGGAACTCACCTGTCAGAGAGAACATTTAAACACCATTACACCAGGATTACATTCATATCTTTGACAAATGTCCCCACGTCGTCCTCACCCAGAGCAGGGTCCACTTTAGCTCTGCATCTCTGGATTTCATGTTCGGTGGAGCCGCAGCGGTAGCAGATGCCTCGGCCCATCTCCTCGTCTCTGTCTGCCTCCGGACAGTCGGCCAGGCCGTGACCCGGCTTCCTGCAGTTAAAACACAGCTGGAGAAGAAGAGAACAAGGAATCAGAATCAGCGTGTCAATAAGGGAAAATCATACTAAAAGAAATCCCTCACCATGTGGCTCTTCTTGTCTTTCTGCCTCTTTATCCTTCTGTCCTCTCTCCTCTGGTCTTTCTTCAGAGCGATGTGCACCTCCTGCCTGATCTGCTGCTCCTCCTCCCTCCCTCCTCTAGCGGCTTTAGGCAGCTTCTGTCCGCTCTGCTGCAGGTACTCCAGGAACCCGTTCACGTCCTCGTTCTCGTAGTCCTTTTTCTTACGGTTGGGTTTATTCACAGCAGAGCCGCCAGGCTGAGTCCCTCTCAGATAATCTCTTGGAGCTCCATTTTTAATACCCGAGCCTCCCGGGTGACCTCCTCTCCCTCTTCCTCTCCCTCCTCCTCCTCCTCCTCCTCCTCCTCCTCCTCTCAGCTGATTCCATGGAGTCGCCTCTGCTGGTTTGTGTTTGTGGACGTTATTGGCTCTCGCCCACCTCGTCATAACTACACCGTCTGAAACAAAACACTTGCTAGTGTGAGGAAGAGAAACATCAATAAATTTTATCAACCAGGTTTTCAGGTCCTTTACTGGAGTAAAACTAGTAGCGACAGGACGATAACGAGGCTCTGAGGCTCGTTATCGTCCTGTCACGCTCACGGGTTCAATACGCTGTGTCGTTGCTGCTGAATAATTTTACAGTAACATCATCTACAATATGACACTAATAAACAATAAATAACTTGATTAAATAAATTACACAAAGACTTCTTGGTAGACTGAAACTACAGAATCAGTCTTGAATATTATTTGAGATATATCAGTTGGGCTCAAATTATTATTATTATTATTATTATAAAAGATATTGTTGTCTTATTATTATTATTATTGATTTATAGGCAGCTTTAAAATGTTGTGTCGTAATAACAAAGTAAAATACATCGTAGTGGGATTTAGTAAATAAAGTATCATTAAATAAATGACAGAAGTACATTAAAGTTATTTGTATGAGTAAATACATTTAGTGACGTGTTGTTTACAGTGTTTATCAGTCAATTCAAGTACTAATAAATACATAAACCTTTATGTATTTATTAGTACTTGAATTGCATGTGTTGTCGCCGTCATCATTGTTGCCATATCCCCATTACAGTTTATAGTTAGTTAATGATTTGCTGCTACTGTAATAATTCATCATTCATTGTAACCTATTCTTATCATCAACTGTAATTCATTATTATTCATTGTACAATATGTGGAGTGTACAATATGTGTGTGTTGATTTGTTCTGTACATGTGACATCATTGCACGTCTGTCCGTCCTGGGAGAGGGATCCCTCCTCTGTGGCTCTTCCTGAGGTTTCTTCCACCTTTTTCCCTGTTAAAAGGTTTTTTGGTGGGCAAGTTTTTCCTCACTAATCGAGGGTCTAAGGACAGAGGGTGTCACTCCCTGTACAGATTGTAAAGCCCTCTGAGACTAATGGATTTTGTGACTTTGGGCTATATAAATAAAATTTGATTTGATTTGATTTGAATTGATTTATTTATTTATTTATATATTTAGGTAGAAACGTCACCAACCAGTGATAATCTTTAATAAGATATTGTATATTGTATGTTATATGTTATATTAATGGAAATATGCGACAGTTTGGTTCAGTAACGACACACAACGTCTCGTTAGTGTTTCCGGTATTAAAGCGGTTTACGTTAATGAACAGAAAGTCGACACGTCGTAAATTTACACACTTTTTCGTCACATAAATTACAGTTTAAGCGGTAAAAGCTGCGTTACCTGGAGAGGTGTTTATCCCATGTGTCTGTATTTGTACCGGAAGTGTTCGTCTCTTCTTCTTCTAGTAGTTTTCCGGTGTAATTCTGCAGGCTGCGCTGCTGCCCCCTCAGTCAATAATCAGCACTGCAGTTTACTGTTTTCTGTTTTTATTTTATTTTTGTTGTTGTTTTTTGTTTTTAACATAACATTTATTCAAAAGATAAAGTAAAAACACACAATGTGTAATTTAACTAAACATACTTGGCTGCATGGTGTTGGAGTTAGACAAAGGAAACTACAAAGATGGCTCCTGAAGTCACATGGTCACAAGGGGACAGGAAGGAGAGCATGATGTGTTCAGATATCATGACAATCAAGTTCATTAAATAATATTAAACCAAATCAATACATGCACATTGATTAAGTCTTAGTCATGTGCTGTTGCTATGCTAATGCTAGGTCATATAATACAAGCAGGATAAGGAAATAAATTAATATTCAGATTCTCTAATGACATGAATCTACACATTATGATACAGTAGGTGGCGGTATGCACCTTTAAAGTTGGTTTGCAGTCTGCCTATGAACATAAAGAAGAAGTCGGACTAAAGCAGGTAGAGCTCTCAGGTGTTTTGGCTTGTTGTGACTAATGAGCGACATGCTGCACCTGATCCTCTCTGCACTTTTATTCTCTGAATACCTCAAACATGGTGAGAAATCAACGTTTGTATCTCTATTTGATTTTTACTCAAAGGGAAAGTTGAGATTTCTCTCATCTACTGTGTTTCAGTTGACCTCAGTCCTATACCGGCGTCCAGTAAAGGTAGAGTCTGCTCTAATTTCAGCCTGATGTGTTAACATGAATGGCTTTTCAGTGTTTCTTTGATGTACAAACATTTGTTTCAGCAAACTGGTTCACCAGGATGTTGCAGTATATGAAGTCTAACCCGGAAACTTTAGAAGGTGAGTGCAGAATGTCGGTTTTTCTCGTGTTTAATGTTTGCAGCTGAGAATAAAGCAGAAACCTGTTTGAATGTGACTTTGACAGAGTTGATGTCTGTGGACTCTGCTGTGTTGGAAGGTGACGTGATGCTGTCAGTGAGTGAAACTCATTATTCAACTCACAAAACTTGTGCAATTCAATGCAAACAGTGGAAATTGTAAGTGAAGAACAATGAAGCCAGACTTAAACTAACAGAAAAAAAGTATATTTATTTACTGTCTCCTGTAGAATGACAGGAATGCAGTGGGCCATATATGGGCAACAATGGAGATACCGTATGTGATCAGTCCAGCGTTAGGTGAGCTGTCACTTGTGTGCATTAAAAGAACGTATAGATCACTGGTCCATGTCTTTAACTGACTGTTTTTTTCCAGCCAGTCGGACAGACGACATCCTCTCGGCTATGAAGATGGTGTCAGAAAACACGTGTGTGTCTTTCCACAAGCGAACCTCTGAGAAGGACTACCTGCTCTTCAAAAACAGCCATGGGTATGAAAATATGGATTTATTTATTTTGATTGTGTACAATAAATGTATTGAAGCATCAAACAACTGTTTCCATCAACAATTCATCTTGATTAATCTCTTGGCCTATAAAATGGCTTCAGATGTTTTGTAGCAAATTCTCACAAATTTAGTAATGGTTAAAGCTCTAGAAAAGTGTTTCAAACATGAAATTAGTGACAATTAATTTCACCAGTATTGCATGTTGCAGCTGTGCTTCATACGTGGGCTTCATCGGTGGCGAGCAGCCCGTGTTCGTTGGGCCGCCGTGTATTGTGGGTAACATCGCACACGAGATTCTTCACGCTCTAGGTTTCCACCATGAGCACACAAGGACAGACCGTGAACAACACATCACGATCCTGTCTCATAATATAATGGAAGGTTTGTGCTTATGTATAATTGGATTTAATGTTTTGGTGCTGTTTGAGTGGAAATGAAACAAAGATGTGCTTTCAGGGATGGAGAGAAACTTTAAAAAGCAACAAGGCGAAACCTTCGAGCTTCCTTATGACATAAAGTCTATCATGCACTATGGAAGGTAATATAGAAATATAAAAACCGTTAAGTTTTTCTGTGTAAAAGTTGCATTGTGATGCTGTTTTGTTCCTGTTTCAGTGGGTTTTTTTCAGCTAACGGCCTGCCTACCATTGTACCGAACGACGGCGTGGAGGAGATGGGACAGAGAGTCAGAATGACGCAGAGCGACATCGAGAGAGTTCGTCACCTCTACAGCTGTGGTACTATTTCTACTGTAATCTGGCTATAGTTGGTGCAGCACACTATCACAGTATTAAACAGACCGAACCTATTTTAAAATGACAAGAATTCACATTTTACACTGTTGGAAGCGTCTAAGTAACGCTTCAAAATACAAAAACAAGAAATGCAATTTAATGCAAACAACAATTAAAGTGAAATTGGCTGTTCATCAGCTGATCAAAACTTTAAGACCACGCCCTTCAAAAGTCCAAATCTTCACAAAAATGTGGATTCAGTGTCGTTTCTGTCACGATGGCAAAGTCATAAAAGCTGCATCGAACATCCTGAACCTTTTGGGTTTACATAAAGCACTTGAGTTGCGTTGTTGTACTACTACTAATACTACGACTACTACTACTAAAAGAGCTTAAGCTTTAAGTTTAAACCTCATCTCCACAGACAGAGAAGAAAAGCAGTGATACAACCAGACTCACAGCGGTCTATGATCTGAGGACGACCAACCAGTCGTACAACTGCAGCTCCATCCGTCTCACTGAAGAAACTTAATGCTGCCACTGGAGGGTGCAATAAGGCCAGCAGAAAAAGCCCAGACTGAGCTGTGACTGATTAATATTTATTTTTTTAACAAAACCATAGTGTTCACACCAATATGTGATTGATTTGTCTTCTCTTGTTTGTTTCTGACAGTTTAACAAGTTAAACCTGATTAATGTCCCTCAATATTCAAGAGGAAAAGATGCATTAAAGCTGTAAATGAACCTGCTGTTTATCTGCTCTCATCTCTGGTTTGTGCTTTTGGTTTTTTAATGTAAGAAACTAAACACGTTGAAGCAGCGAACCAGCTGCCACCACATTTTCATGCAGACAAAGTTTAGTTTCAGATTTTTAGATCCATTCAGTATTAAAAATAGCCTACTTTACAACACTCTGCTTTGCTTCATGTTATGCCTTAAACTATTTAACACACCCCTACTTGTGGATTATCCCACTTATACCGTGGTCATTTGCCAAAGAAAAAAATTTTAAGACCATTAATAATCTTTCAAACCATAACTCTGTTTCCCTGGTAACACCTAAGGGTTCGACTAATATCTGAAACAATCTTTACTATCCCATAATGTTCTTATGCAATAGAAACACTGTTCACTACTCCAGTAAATAGAGATGACTACAGGTGAAATCCACTAATGGTGAAAACATAGAACAACAGTGAACCTTCCCAGGAGAGGCTGGACGATCAAAATTACCCCAAGAGTGCAGCAACAACTCAAGACGCCACAAAAGACGCCACAACAGCATCCAAAGAGCTGCAGGCCTCACTGGCCTCAGTTCAGGTCAGAGACCCGGCACGAAATCCACCGCTGAGCCACAACAACGTTAAGGCTCGCCCCAATTTTGCCAGAAAACATCTCGATGATCCCCAAGACTTTTGGGAAAACACTCTGTGGACTGACGAGACAAAAGTTGAACTTTTTGGAAGGTGTGTATCTCATTACATCTGGTGTAAACGTAACATGCATTTCAGTCAGCCGTCATCATTGTTACCATATCTCCATTACTGTAATAGTTCATCATTCATTGTAACCCATTCTCATTTTATCAAACATTGTACATGTGACATCATTGCACGTCTGTCCGTCCTGGGAGAGGGATCCCTCCTCTGTGGCTCTTCCTGAGGTTTCTTCCACCTTTTTCCCTGTTAAAAGGTTTTTTGGTGGTCAAGTTTTTCCTCTCCTGAATCGAGAGTCTAAGGACAGAGGGTGTCACTCCCTGTACAGATTGTAAAGCCCTCTGAGACAAATGTATTTAGTGATTTTGGGCTATATAAATAAAATTTGATTTGATTTGATCTCAAGCTGAAGCCAACTTGGGTTCTGCAGCAGGACAATGATCCAAAACACAGCAGCTAGTCCACCTCTGAAAGGCTGGAGGAAAACAAAATGAAGACTGACCACCTGATTATTTACTTCCTCTTATCGGTTTTTCAGATGAAAAACATCCTCATTTAAACACCTCTTAGCTGGTGTCATCATACATCATCATACATCATCATGCTGTTGCAACATCACAAACAAGCTGTAGCTGTGTCCTTAATCAATTAAATAATTAAAAGAGCTGCAGGTTCATCTTCTCTCTGCCAATAGATGAATCGATTAACGGTCAGAATCGGCTGTTGGTGTCACCTAAATGCTGTAAAATGCGTGTTTTTACTTTGACTGAAGCTCACAGACAGTTTGGATGCTGCGCGTAAAAGCGCGTCCGCGGTGATCCGGTAACATCCGCGTCTCTTCTCCAAACAGTCAGTCAGCCTGCAGCGTCCGGACAGGAATCACACACCCGGACACACACAACACCAAACAAGGATTTATTAGATTTATTTTCTGTTCCACCTGTGAGAAACTTTACTTCCCATCTCCTGTTTTTTATCGATTATCCAGACAGCTGATTATATTTTCCTGCTGATTGTGTTGACCAGCGTGTGGAGATGAAATGATCCAGAGTCCAGTCCGGAGACTTTCTGCATGCATTTCTTGGATATGCAGCGCTGCGTTACTGTTTATTTACCTCCAAATTCTGCATTTTCATGTAAGAAAACCAACTTTTAAACTTCTTGGTTTGGAGTGATGCACGGAGGAGAGGATCCACTCATCCCTGTAAGTAAGCTGCAGAGTTTGTGCAATAAAATGACTCATCTATGCAATTTAAATGAAGCATCTTGCTATATGATATGTGTTTATATCAGGATTTAATATATATATATAGCTACTACATGTGCACTAATCATACATTACCAGACAACATATATGTAGTTTATATTTAGAGTGGTTCTAGTTTTTAGATTAACTTTAGTTTAGATTTTAGTCATTTGTTTTTCTCTCTCAGTTTTGTAGTTTGAGGTCATGGTGGATGGTGGTGGTGTCCATTATATTAAACATTGTTCCTAATATTTTGTCCACCCTATTAACCATACATGAGGTGAGTAAAATCATAGTACATTGGAAACCACCTGGGAGAGAATCGTTTTTCTGTTTAAATAAGTTCCTTATCGTGTTCACTTCGGGTCTTTTCATACATGATAACATTTGGAAAAAATATTTTTATTTTATTTACAGTAATTCTATTTTTCTTACCTTATAGCGGTTACAGCACCATTAATGCTTTGCAGTAACCCGTCTGCTGCCGGCTGCTTAACTGATGACCCTACATGCAAACAGACACACAGATTTGATTTTTGTTTTAAAACGTGTCTCTTTCTTGTAGATCTTCATCACGGTGTAACGATCAGATGGCTGACTGACCCAGCAGACCTCAGTCTCGCCATCACCGTCATCACCACCATGGCAGCAGCTCCAGATGCACCCTGCCTGTCAGAGCTTGGCGGACGCCCCAGCAGGAACATCAGCCTTGTCTCCGTCACCCGACCCTGCAACCGCAGCACTGTCAGGACCTCGAATTACTCCCCACAAGCCACCGCCGCCTTCGCCATCACCATAACCTCCATGATGCTCCTGACCATCGTTGGCAACATCCTGGTCATCATCGCTGTGTTGACTTCTCGATCCCTCAAGGGTGCTCAGAACCTCTTCCTGGTGTCTCTGGCTGCAGCAGATATTTTAGTGGCCACGCTTATTATCCCCTTCTCGTTGGCTAACGAGCTGCAGGGCTACTGGGCATTTAGCTCCATTTGGTGTGAAATCTACCTGGCGCTGGATGTTCTCTTCTGTACTTCCTCTATTGCACACCTGTGCGCCATTGCGCTGGACCGCTACCTGTCCATCTCGCGACCAGTGTCCTACGGCGCCAAACGTACCCCTGTACGCATCAAGTCAGCTATTATTGTAGTCTGGCTGATGTCTGCAGTCATCTCGTTCCCTCCTCTTCTCACGCTGGACAAGAGCAAAGGAGGTGAGGAGGTGTGTGAGCTGAACAACGAGCGCTGGTATATTCTCTATTCAACCATTGGCTCCTTCTTTGCCCCCTGTGTGATCATGATCCTGGTATATGTGAGGATTTATCAGATTGCGAAGCAGCATACACGCTGCCCACCTGGGCATAAGAATAAAGCAGCAGTTGCGGGAAGTGCCAGTGTTGCAATCAGTGAGCCTGTGACGAAGTTAGCTGAACAGATCGAGGATCAAGGAGGTACAACAGTGAGCCAACGAGAAAAAGTCTCGACCAAAACATTATCATCACTTCAAAAACTGCCTGAGACCATGACGAGCCAGGACACTCAGCACTATCCTCCTAATTTGAGTATTGCTCGAGCCCAAAAATCCACCTATACCCACTCAATCCCCCAACATGGCAGCCAAACACTCTCAGCTGCTCCCCAGACACAACCCAACAAAAGAGAAGCACAGGTGGATGCACATCATGACAACACTTCCAGCTCCGGCTCCGAGGTCGAGCTGGAAATCTGCAAGAAAGGCTTTGCAGGTAAAGAAGAGGCAAACAAGACTGACGAGCAAAGCAAAAGGTTCAGTGTTCAGATGCCGAATCTGGCCTGCAGATACAAAAACACAATGGCCACATCATCTGGCACCAAACTGGTACGTGAGGAAACTCCTAAGGTTCAGGGGACGTCCATCTCCCGCCGCAAAGCCATGGTGAACCGGGAGAAGCGGTTCACCTTTGTCCTGGCCGTGGTGATGGGAGTGTTTGTCATCTGCTGGTTCCCCTTCTTCTTGTCTTACTCTCTCAAGGCAGTGTGCCCCAAGACCTGCAGCACCCCCAAACCCTTGTTTACGTTCTTCTTTTGGATCGGTTACTGTAACTCCTGCCTCAACCCGGTCATATACACCATCTTCAACAAGGATTTCAGGAAGGCCTTCAAGAGAATACTGTGCAGGTACACAAAGGGCACATTCTTCTAGAAATGAGTGTTATTATGTTTTGAACTGACGGTGGACAGAGTCCTTTCATCTGAAGATATGATCATTTCTTTCTTTGTGTATTTCTTTCTTGCAGCATTGACATAAACACTTGTACATTAAAGAGGAAATCAATTTTTTATGCTGCCTCGGTTTGGAGTCAGACCGACAAAGAGGGAGATTTCAGAAAGTCACGGTCAAGTGGCTGAATGAATTATCTTTAATGTTATTTAGGACTACATTGTAATTGTATATTCAGTGACTCTGAAGAAGAATGATTAGATTATATTTTGAAACGGAAGTCAAAAGGATACAGGGTCTGCGATAAGTACTTCAGAAAGTACAAACAGAGCTAGGATGGTATGGTTGTGTTTTTCTGTTTGTGTGTATACATGATTGTAGGGGAGAATCGCCTAGAGGTCGTACTGGAAGAAAACAAATATCACTAAGTGTCCTTTATTGGAGATAAAATGGGCACTCAAGGAACACAAGATCAGGGAAAATGTGAGCATCCTCCTGTCTGTGCCTCTGCCTCTTTTTCTCTCTTTCTTTCTTTCTGTTTTTCTTCCTTCATGTAAAGCTGAGTTGGAACATGTACGTTATGATGGATCGCTTTGGTTTTTTTGCCTGTATATCCCTCAACTCTGCAAACTGTTGGATGTTACACCTCACACTGGGAATTGCTCCTTAAAGTGATAGCCAGAGGCTTTAACAGGAAAACTGGAACAACAAAGCTGGAAATCAGCTGAGGTTGCATGAAAAAGATGGAAACTCCACCTCTGGTACTCGGAGGCATCGTGAGCTGAGCTGGTCACTTCCCCTCACCTCCTTTAATCTTTCCTCACATTTAGCTTTATTTTTTTTCCTCCTCCTATAAACTAAAAATGACACGGGGAGTTCGCTACAGCTCAAGAAGTTTTTTGATTTATTTGTGATATTTACTGATGGACAGAGAGCTCTCTGCCAAAGCAATAGAGACTGTATCTGAACCAGGCGCTGACCCCAGAATCCCTGATGAAGATGTTCATCTTCACTCTGGACTCTCTCTCTTATCTTTTTGGATATGTGGGTGTGAATATGTGTGTGACTGAGTGCGTGTGCTGCTGCATGTCGTCAAAATGCATTTCTTCTTTTTTGAAAGCCAACAGAAATTCACTGTTCACACATGTAAGATAACACTGGTGTGTTTGTACAATATTAGCTTAAACGTAAACCGATATTATTGTGTGTTGTTTTAAAGTCCAACTGAAATCAAATTGCATGTGTTTTTTTCTGATACAGTATACAGATCGAATCTGTGAATTAAATGTTATGTGTTCAGTTTTGAGAAACAAGACAATAAATGAACGAAGAGTTCATTGATGTTGTAATTAGCTAATGTGGTTGCTAAGGTGGTTGCTAAGGTGTTTCCATGTGTTGTCACAGTGTTCACACTCATATTTCAGATGTGATTCAGCTCCAACATGTACGGATGGATGTGAGAAGTTGATATTTGGAGTAAAGAAGTGAAATCCTGCTACTATAGTTTGTTTACATAGGAAGCTTCCTGAAGCTGACCAATCAGAACAGAGCAGGCTCAACAGGAGGCGGGCCTTAAAGAGACAGGAGCTAAAACGTCCTGTTTCAGACAGAGGCTGAACTGAGGGGCTGCAGAAAGGACCAGGATAAGATCAATAAGGAGGTTTTAACCAGAAACCATGCAGAGATATTCCAGTAGAGCCCTTAATGAGCTTCACCACAGACACCCCCACCCCTGAAGAAAATTGACCAACAAGGGAGTCAGGAGGATGTTAACTGCAGCTTGTTATCGCTTAAACACCGACCATAGACCCTTTTTTTTTTGGTGGGGGGCTTTACGGGGACATAGCTGGTTATAGCTAGTATAGATCAACATAGTATGAACATATAATAGTTCATTAAAAAAATCCCACATATCCTAAAAATAAATAAATAAAACTAATATTCATTACATTTATACACATACACATTTATTTCAAGACATATCCTTTTTGCTGTGTGCATGAGGCAGATGAAGGGATGAAGGGATATTTAAAGGCAACTCAAACATCATAAAATCCATTTAGGTGCCATGTGATGTTACAAGATGAGCATATTATATTCATTTCAGTTTAATAGCTCAAAGGCATTATGCTATTTGATATTTAATGTCTTTTTTATGAATCCATATTAATCCTCTGTCATGTGACATGGTTCATAAATCAGTTACCAACACTGTAGTAAAGCAGGAAGCTGCTCCGCTGAGGCAGATATCGGCAAATAACTATAAAAAACATTCAACTTGCTGACACACAAAGCAGGTTGTAGACATGGTCAAAATGATCAAACCAACCATCAAAAAGGGAAGAAACGTGATTTTGAGTTTGAACGTAACATGGTTGTAGGTGCCAGACAGGCTGGTTAAAGTATTTCAACTGCTGAATGGCAGTGCTGAGATTTCCATACACAACCATCATTAAAGTTTACAGAGAATGGTCCGAAAAAGATTTAATATCCAGTGAGTGTCATTTATCTGGGTGAACGGGTGAAAAGGTCTTTTTAATGACAGAGGTCAGAGGAGAATGGCCAGTTACAGATAACAAGGCATCAGTAACTCAAGTAACCACTCATTACAACCAAGGTGCGGAGAAGAGCTTTCCTCTGAAAACCGAGGAAAAGGAAACTGAGGCTACAATTTGCACAGGCTATATTTATAACAGAAGATTGGAAATACGTTTTCCTGGTCTGATACGTCTAGAGTGGAAGTATAAAGTAGCATCACATGGAAATACTCGAGTAAAGTACCTCTAAATTGTTCTTGAACTCGTGCACCACATGTGTATTAATATGCTTCCCGACAGATGCTCCATTCCTCTTGCTTTATTTACTAAAGCCAACAGTAGCCAGCTATTTTCAGAAATTACTGACACTGCTAAACCACCTAGCGTGGCTGTAGTAACTCAGGGTCCATTTACAATCTGCCTCTGTCTGCTAACGTTTGTCTCGGTGCCTTCACTTTATTTCATCACGCTGTACACGCAAACGCTGTATGTGCGTGTTTGCGACACAGCCTGACTCACTGTACATTACAACTGAATGAACTCACAATCACTTGGGAGGAAAAGTGCTGTGAATAATTCAGACAGATTACATATTGATGCTGCTCCGTCATAAACACGTGTGTGTGTGTGTGTGAGGGCACAATTTTAAAATGTGTGTGTTGTACAGGACATATGATGAAATAAGATTCACATGAATATAGAGAAACATAAATGTGACAAGCAGAGAGTCACAGATACCCGGGAGGCAAACAGACAGGTTACACCAATGAGCATTTAGCATCAACACCTGACATCCAATAAAGAATATTCTAGTTACTAATGTAATTAAAGGACAGATTCACACTTTTTAATGCATGTCTTATATCAACAGTCAGGAGCCACTTCCACCATGTCAGGCTCAGAACAAAGCGGCAGACTCAGATGCAGAAAAGGCAGGTTTGGACAAAACTTTTATTGTTATAACAAAAAAAAAACAAAACAAAACAAAAAAAAAAATCACTCCTATGGAGGAAAAAAAACCAACTAACAAAATCAAAATCACTCTTTAGCGAGGAGACATACTGAGACTAAGAAAACTACTAAAGACTATAAAGTATCAACAGAAAATCTCTCTAAAGAGGTGACAAAAAACTTTGAGGATAACACAGACTTTGGCGGTAAAAGTAACAACAGAAAATATCTTCATCAAGGAAGTACATAAACTTACACAATCACTGTGGCTATGGCAGACAACAAGGCTTGGGTGCAACGACAGACCATACGAAGACACTTCGGCACGAGAGAAGAGGAAACACAGACTATATATACACATGAGGGAAATGGGGAACAGGTGGAAACAATCAGGGCGGGGAAGACAATCAGACTGGTGACACATGAGGAAGGGCAAGTGATCTGAAACGAGAGGAGAGTTAACTTTTCAAGATGAAACAGGAAATGACAAGACATAACAAAAACCCAGCTTGACCTCACCGCGGTGTGACACACCACAGCTCAACAGGGAAACACAAAGAGGGAATTTGATGCTAAACAGACTGTAAATGTGTCAGATATCCACTTGATATGACTAACTCACACTGATGAAGCCTCAGAGAAGCTTCACATCTACTTTAAATGATTTTAACCTCCATCACTGACACTGAAAGCACATTTGAAGCAGATCTTTGAACAGCCAGTATGAACAGGAGCAATGATTACAGTCACTGTTCACACCTGACTGATGCTTTAACACACTGGAAACATTTTGGGAAATTTTCTTATTCTTTTTCTTTGTGAAAGTGAAATAAAAAGATGGATTTTAAGTATTTCCATTGACTTTGTTTGTAAATGTTGATAACATTTGCTAATTAGCACTAATGGCAAAACTACACACATTTCACATTATATGATCCATCTTTAATACTTGCACTATAATTATTTGAGTTTTAAACGTGCGTTAACTGATGTTTTGTCGACAAGCAGTGAACACAACACTTCACATAAGTGAACAGTTGTAAGTATTTAGAGTTAGGGTGTAACATACACACGTGTGTGTGGGTGTGTGTGTGTGTGTGTGTGTCCATCTCATCCCATTAGTCTCTGCAGTGATGGTGTCTGACATTTAACCATGTCACAGCAGACCCTCAAGCAGAACGGCTACTTTTAACAGAATAACATCCTTATTTGTTTGGACCAAACTGAATTGGATTATAACACACACACACACACACACACACACACCATTGTCTCCATCTTGTTAGTGTCAGTCGGTGTGTGTGCTTGTACTTTCACACTATAAATCACTTTATTTCTTGTTTTCTGTCAGTAGCATGACTGAAACACATTGTGTACATTATTCATTTTATCATGTGTTTCACCCCGGAGTCACCTGCTACTCTCAGCTACGTCATGTTAGCTTGTCCTCCTCCCCCTCAGCCGCCTCCTGCTGACACTTGTCACTTATCTCCAGAAGCTGTCTGCAGTAGAAACAGCATGAGCTTTCGCCTCGGGCAGAGGGAGCTGCCATGAAAGCACTACAGGCAATGAAGAAGAAGCACAGAGAAAACCATCCAGGCTGCAAAACAAAAGAAAAGGCCAGTGGCCATGGTGTTTCTTTCTGTTACTGGGGCAGCTCCGAGCCGTAGCACACCGTAGCTTCATATCTTGTCTGGTAAGCAGAATTAATTTACACACACTTCATAAATAATAGAAAGATGCTTTGGACATGTGGCTGTGCTCCACATGTTTTAAATGGCTGTTAGCCAAAACAGCTTTAAAACTGATAATATTTTAAAGGGATGTTCTTCTGTCCCTATGTGAAATATAAACTGCTGCAGCTTTAAAACAAATATTCTACAGTGAAAGTTTCATGTTGTTATCCTTTAATAATAAAACAATTTATTTATTGTCAAACATGAGAATGAATGAATAACATGAAAAGATGGCTATAAAAAGAATTATCTGTGGTTCATTTCAGTTCATTTACTTCCTCTGTCTCACTCTTCAGCTGCAGTGATTACTTGTTTAAGTGTTGGACTTTCAGATGTTAAAAAAATGATTTTGGAAAGCTAACATCTCTCAGCAGCAGCAGCAGTGCACCACTAGAGAATATTTTTAGCTGAACAAGGTGGGTGTGTGTGTTGGGACGTGCACCTTTAGGACAAACTGGCAAAGACCCTCAACTACCAGCAAGCTACAGCCCGATCTCCCTACAAAATACTGGAACGGCTCATACTTGAACATACGTTTATCACCAGTAGTAGAGGATATTCTCTGCATGGAGTAGGCAGGTTTTCAAAAAGACCACAGTCCAGGAAAACATGTACTGGCTGTAACTATCTTCATTGAAAATGGCTTTGAGAACAGACTTAAGACAGGCGGTGTTTCTCAACCTATGATACAATCTGGCACAAAGGCCTCCTACTGAATCTCAGAAAGGTGCTTCCCACCTGGGCAACAGCAACCGTCAAAACCCTCTTGACAAACAGAGATTCAGAGTTCATCTTAGAGAAAACACCAGCACAAGACACAGGAAAAGGCTCAGTTCGAGCCCCAACACTGTCCCACTTCTACACAAACGACCTACCCAGCACCAAATCCCGCAAATTCATCTATGCAGATGACATCTGGCTGGCACTCCAAGCAAAAGACTAACTGGAACAGGTGATTACTGAAGACCTTACAAAACTGGACCAGTACTGCAAAACTTAAAACCAAGCCCAGCAAAAACAGCTTCCAGTGAATTCCATCACGACAATGTAAAAGCTGCCAGAGAACTTCACATCCACCTGAGCAGGCTTCCAATCAACCATGTCCCAAACCTAACCTACCTTGGAGTGACCCTTTCATTCAAGGATCATTTAAAATGAAAGGCGGTCAAGGTAAAGTCCAGAAATGACTCACTCAGCAAGACCCTCAACCTCCACACTTTGCACCTCATCACTGGCCCTTGGGTACTCAGCAGCAGAGTATTGTGCCCCTGTATTGTCAACAATGAATCCAGGTCATCCCACATACACCACGTGGACACCCAGCTCAACAATGAATCATCACTGGGACAATACGCTCATCATCACTCCTCTGGCTCCCCATTCTATCCAACATTGCTCCCCCACACACCCATGAGCATCCACTCAAACGATGCTCGACATCCAGACGCCCTATCTGGAAAAACACCGTACTAGCTGACTTCACTATCCAATCAGCCTGGAAATAGAAGTGGGCATCCAAGGAGGTCCCCAATAAACACCTGGTGCCAGACCCTACTCAACAGGGCCCGGCACCTACCTCCCAAGGAGACAGTGGTCAGCCCTCAACAGATTTAGGACTGGACACGTACCATGCATGGTTAACCCTTCACATATGGGTCAGCGGCCCTGAAACCATTGAAGCCTGCCCTCCACAGAGCAGACCAGGAAGCAACTGCCTGGCTGAAAGACTTTGCATTCGCTAAATAAATAAGACACGAGTGGCACATAATTGATTCTGGGATGTGGTACAGTGTGGACATTTATATCAGCACAGAGCTGAGGGTACCGTTGTTACTCATGCATTTATGCTGCTGGTGAGCCAAGCAATCTTTGTGAAATGCATTTTGCTTACACTGCAGTTCTTCAGGGTCAGAGAGTCACATTTCTCTAGAGTTTTTACTGGATGTTTGACAGTTTTTCAACTTGAGCGCTTGTCATTAAACCCCTTAAACTGGAAGGTTTGGGAGCTTACTCCATCCAATGATAAAGACTGATACGGCTGAAACCTCGAGAAAAAAGTGTTTGTCAAGTTAATCTCTTACAAGATGCCCCTATTTTTATAAACAAGTCTGAAATAATTTCGGCAGAATAAAAAGGTTACTATTCATAACTGTGGAAGACAGCTGTTTAAATTTTATAGGCTAACTAAAAAGTCAGTATGAGCGTAAGCTACAGAGGCTAACGTTTCCCACTTGGCCATTTAACAGGTTCGTCAAAATGTGCTGTTGTAATGTCAGCTAGAGCTAGAGGCTTCAACTCTCTGGCGCCTCCATGTGGATGCTTTTGTCTTTGTCCTGCTGAATGTCCATGTCCATTACAGACCAGATCCTGTTATTTCCCCATGGTTGAATTACAGAGGAGCACAGTAATGTAGTGATCATCCTGTCTAAATGAGCCTCATTAATTAAACATTGGGGACCACAAACTGCACATTTCAGTTATTTTGTGAAAACAGAACAGAAGCAACTTCTTTCTGTGGAAGATATTTATCAACAAAAAGATATAATATGAAATCCTGTCTTCTGCTGTTCACTCCCTCCTCTCTACTTTCTCATCCCTTCCACTTGTGTCATCAATCTTTGACCATTTTAAAATCCAATCCTCCGACCCCAGCAAACAATTTTCTGCCTTCCCTTCAGCTCTGTCCTTTTCCTCCTACTTCATGCTCTTCTTTCTGCACTAAGGATCTTATTATCCACTCTGTGCAGGAGCTGATCACATCTGAGCGGCACTTCTTTTCGCCACTGATATCTTTTTATCCTGATTTTCCATCATGCCCATCTCCTCCAGGTCCTGCTGTGTGACTACCTGCTTTCAGCTCAGCCACAGTTAGACATCTGAAGAAAATAGTAGCCTGTAATGGCTGCTATCAGTGTTTCCAGAGCTCATGAATGTGCTGCCTTTAAGCAACTTTGCCAATATGTGCAGTTTTTAGGGCCAAAAGTAGTCTGACTCGAAGCGGTGCTCCCTGATTATTTGTCTTCTCCTTCAGACACAGAACCATCAGTCTGTTCATGCTGGCTCAGAAAACCCGTGTCACAGCTTGTATTTCCTACATTATACTGTAGTGTCTGTATGATATCTGGTTTTCTAAAAACATTGCACAACATGTTTAAATATTGCAGGACAGAGGAAGCAATTCAGTGTTCATATTCACATAGGATCTCTCCAGGCAGACCAGGAGCCTGTAAGATGCTGAATATGCTGAAAAACCTTTAAAAGAACAAGTCGATTGATTCTTCAAGTCATCTTCACATCGTGGCAATGAAAGAAACAACCCATTGGACCAAGATGATGAAGTAACACAGAGTGTCAAGATTAGGACGACACACACACACTATCAAAAATACACACAATACAACATTCAGATGAGATGATTAAACTCGGTTTAAAGGTAGTTGTTGTAACGGCCTGAATGTAGGACAGATATTCCAGCAGTAAGCGAGTAAAGCAGTGAGCAGGAGTGTTTCTTGTTTTCAAACTGGAACTTGTGTTGTTGAAAAAGATTTGTATTATATTCAGAAACATTTACATATCACCAACATTAGATATTCTTTCAAAAAGATAAAATAAGACTTTTTTGCCTTGGACAGATAATGCTGCATCTGGTACAATCACCCTCCGATTGAACCAGAGAAACACTGCGTTGAGACATTACAACTCACCCAAAAATGTTATGGACCACTTCATCTGCATCCTCCCTCTGCCCTTCTGTCAGAAACAGCTTGAACAAGTTGAGTAACCCTGACTGGTGTTGGTGTACACAGCTACTGAAGGATAAAGTCTCATACCTTCATGACATGTTTCAGTGTTATACTGCTGGCCTTTAGCCTGCGCTCTCATAATGACAGAAGAAAGCAGCTTTCTAGCAGCATCTATCAGTCCTTCCTCCACTTTGGTTCAGACTGAAATATCTCAACAGTAAAAAAATGGACTGTGATGAAGCTCAAGTAAACAGAAGAAACGTTCAGTACACCTGCACAGGTGTCACTGACAGGTTGTTCCTGCATTATGGAGAAAGTGTCTCAGCTGCTTTTGTCTCTTTATGTAATCTTCTTGATGCTGAAGATCGATCTTTATGATTCTGGCTGGATGTTTGGGCTCATTGTCATGCTGCAGAATACATTTAGAGACGCCTGCTGATGGTGTATTATGGATCTGAACGTCTAAGTTTCTAAATCTTTTGCACAGTGCTGTATGTCAACATGTACTTGATGGATTGGCATTCATGGTTCCCAGATGATATATTCTAATTCTAACCTTTTTCTATCTCCTGGCAATCATTTCCACTTCTGCCTAAGCTGATTACAAACCGTTCAGGTGGCTTTCTGTCTCGTCATCATTATCTTAACAGTGGTTTGGATGGTTTGTTTCTGCAGCAGACAGACTGGCTGGTGACATGTCATTAGACTAAGTGAAAGGATCCATTTGAGAGGAATTACTGCTGATGACAATTTGTATTCCTACAAAAACACAGCAAAAACTACAGAGCAGATGTCATCCATGGTTAAAATACCACCCAGAGCTGTAAGTTCAATTAAATATCTAATTCCTTCATGTCACCATGTGATGTTAATCCGGTCTGAATTGGGCTTTTCTCAACCTTTTGGCTTTTGAGAAAAGGTTGTGACACACTAAGATTGGATTTTATGCTTTATTCTGGTTTGAATGATGCAGTGGACACCCAGAAAGCTCCATCTTTGTGAATGATACAATACCTCTGTGGAGAGTCAACAGAAGGGCAGAAAAATAAAAAGCTGAGGAAAGTCGACATGTTTCTTTCTCCTTTCTCCTCATACGTGTCCTTATTTATATTCCGTATTTCTTCTGGAGGGTGAGGGGAAGGCTTTCCTCCGATGTGCATGTTGATTTAAAATGACTTTTTGCCTCCAGCGTTTTGTATGACATGGCATGTGTCTGGGCCACAGAGAAGTCATGCATACATGGAATAGATGTTATATATGTGTTTGAAGAGGGCATCCTGAAGATGGTGACCAGACTTCCCAACAAGGTTTGTAATGTGTAGACGCACTGACAGGTCACTCTTCTGACCTCTAAGCTTCCATCTCGTGGCATCCTCACCTCCCCACCCATCACCACAGATATAATGATGACTGACACCCACGTCCACCATGGGTGAGACTGAAGCATGCACACCACCTCCTTCTGCACTTTCTGCTCTCCACAGCTCTGTCCACTGGCAGGCAGGTGTTGATCTGACACCTGTTTCTTCCTCAGTGTAGCCTCGGGCTCAACGACAGCAGCTACACTTGCTGCCTCCAGACCGACCACTTCAGATATTACGCTTTTACACCACTAAATGAAATGAGCAGTATTGTGATGTTGATGTAGTTAAAGTACTGCAGTATCAGTAGTGTTTTGGTCCCTGTGACTGATATATTGTTATATATGACATCATTAGATTATTAATAGTGAATTATTCTTTCCCTGGTAGAGTAATAATGTAATAATGTACCTTGGTATAGCCCATTACGTCCTCATGCATTTCACACAGCATTGACCAGTGTTCTAGTCACAACCACTTATGCCATCCTTGCCAGCGTTTCCTCTAAACCACTTTTCATTATCAGTGTGTGGAAGTTGGGCTTGTCATCTATTGGCAGCAATACTGCAACAATACTCTGTTATCCTCCAGAATCTGACCACCAACCCAGATCTTTGTATCAGACAGAGAGGCTTCACGTTGGCTGCCAAAAGACTCATAGCCTGCAGATGAAAGGCTCCCCTCTGTCTGAACAGAAGTGGTTATTAGACTTTGTTGATATAACCAACATGGCATGCTGTGTGGCTGATATGCACCATGCTACATGCTGGAGTCATACAAACGTATTCTGTTCTTTCATTGTGTCCTCAGGGTTGGGTTGGAAGAAGTGGGTAGTGGGATTTATCTTCTGCATTCATTTCTTCAAGGATAAGGACTCGTTCGATTTGCAGTATTTTAGGGAAACTTTCCCAACAGGACGAGTTTTCAACCAACCAACAGGGTAAACATTAGCTTTAACAAAATCATTGCAATAATACTGTACACTATGTACCAACAGTAACTAAGCATCAACTGGAAATTTACATTTTTGAATTGGTAACATAAACTGATGCATTTACACTGATCCAGAAGGCATAAACACTGACAGCAGCCAGCGGGCTCAGTGATGACAGCAGGTCACAGAAAACCTCTAATCAGCCTCACCTTTGGCCACAATAAAGCTGTCTTTATGAATGCAGCGCTGCGGCTCTCCAGCCTGTCAGGCTGTGCTCTTTGAAAGCCACGGAAATGCCAGCTTGTACCCTTCACTCAAAAGCCAAAGTAATTAAATGGTCTGTCTGTCTCTCTAACTGTTCTCCTATCTATCTATCTATCTATCTATCTATCTATCTATCTATCTATCTATCTATCTATCTATCTATCTATCTATCTATCTATCTATCTATCTATCTATCTATCTATCTATCTATCTATCTATCTATCTATCTATAATGAAAGTATAAGTCATAAGTGAACGCTGGGAGAGAAATAAATTGTGGAGATGAGTTGGATGAAGGATGAAGGCAGAGATTGAATCTGTTCCTCAGCGATGTGCCTCTGCTTGCTGTGTCAGCAGTCTCAGTAATAAATGGATATTTCTGATAATTTTTCATATTGCTTTCCTTCTTCATGTATTTACACATTTCACACACACAGGAAGGAATCTCGTAACACTCCATGGTGAGAGCACCGAGCTGCGGTTGAATAATTGCTCTACGTTTGGTCCTAAATCGTCCTCTGTGTTGTAACGTGGGTCTATGTTCGTCATGATAACGTTTAGGATGTTAATTTCGTGTGGATTGATGTCTTTAACTCTTCCCCTGATAAAGAGTAGGACCAACGAGCCCATGTGAGTGTTTTTGCCTCACACGTCATAAATACAGGTTTGTAAGTGTGCAGATACAAACATAAACCCTGTTTTCAAGCAAGCAGAAATGACACAAGTGTAACACATAACACATGTGAAAGGTGAACATGTATGTTCAAAGTAGATGAAGCAGATTTCTCCTCCTCCTCCTCCTTTCTTCCTCCGTGTGCAGGTCGAACAGCAGTTATGTCCGCAATTCAATTTTAATGGAGCCTCTAATTCTTGTGAATGGAGTGAGGAAATTCAAATGCATCCTATGTATAAATAAATGAGAAAGAAGCATCTAAATTAATAATAAATATGCAGGATTGTCACTTTAATACTCAGTGTCACAGTCTGAGAGCTTCACTCATTTACATCATGGATGTAATTTAAATTATTACACAGATCTTTGCATGCTGCCCAAAATCATGAACATGAGATTAAAAACACAACGTGTGTAAAGCTGCTGTTCCTCCATTTAGTTGCACTGTGAATGCAGGTTAATATTGTGAATATTTGAGTCTGACCAGAACCTGATCACGAAATCATCATTTATAACAACAATAAATAAAGGTTAAACTCTACAAACAACACACTGATACTTCAGTATACCCACAGGCCTCTGCTCCATGAAGTCTCTGACTTTCATTAATCTCCATTAAATCCTCATGTTTCATTCTGAGTGGTGTGTCAACGAAGGACCGATCAGGGCCGGCTGAAGACCTCAGGGGGCCGCCTACACGGGGCCGAGGGTGAGCAGCAGCCCGGCGCTGGTGTAACGTTTCCTTTATAGCGTCATGTGTTTCATATTTATGATCTCAGATCATAATGATGAAAGTCATTCCTGCTGATTTAATGAGCGACACAAACATATATCGACATCTGTCTCTCACAAAATACACAACACTAAGAAAGTGAAAAACTGCTGGAGTGTCCCTTTAATATTGTGTGCTTTGTGGAGGAAATGCATCCCTGCATCATATCATGTTTTTTTAAGTAGCCATAACCATGTCAGCGAAGGCACACACACACACACACACACACACACACATAGCTGCAAATATACCCCGAGGAGTGAATTGGAAGCATGTGGACAAATTTAGGATGAGACCAGCCGAGTCTTTTAGTGCATACATGATAAATCCTTCTCTCATACTGTATAACTGAATTAAACCTTCCATTTACATACAACATAGGACGACATGTTGCTGTTAGCATGTTTGCATCAATCAGATTAGCAAAAACATTTTTGTAGTAGAAGAAAAAACTCCTCAGTATTTAAATGAGCAGGAGTTCACTGATAAACAGTCACAGCTGCAGTTATTACTTGATGGATGACCTTTCATTGTTTGAGCTGCTCCATTTATGATGGTTAGGTTTTCATTAAGTGTATTTATTATTTGATTGTTGGATTTGACATTGTTTGATGCGAAGGTGGAAGAATTAGAAGCACTCAGACTTCACTAATAGAAGAAACATCCAGCATGAAGAGTTTCCTTTGACCCGTTATTGCTGCCTTTTGTTTTATTTCTATGAAAAGTCCAAAGTGCAGCTGGAAAATGATGAGAGTGGGAGAGAAATGGTTGATTTTTTTGTAGGAAATGTGCACATTTGTTCATGTGTGGTTCAGTAAACTCAGTGTGAGGAGACTTCTCAGTTCTTTACATCACTCAGTTTCAGTAGAAGCAACGTGTGGGAGTCACATTCTTCCCCGCTGAGTACAACTCATGCACCTTTACAGGAGACACATCATACGTTTTCTGTCATTTTAATGCTGTTATAATATAGTGGAATGTAAAGTACATTTACTCAAGTACTGTACTTCAGTGCAGTTTTAAGGGAACTTTATACTTCCACTCCACTTCAATTTCAGAGGGAATATATTCATATATTTTTTACTTCACTACATTTATTTGACAGCTTTTGTTACTTTTAAAATTTCACATAAAAACAACACATGATAAATTTATGAAATGCACTGCGTTGTTAAAGGCTCAACCCGTACATTTTGTCTGTCTGTGTGCTCATGTTTCAGATGTCTATGAGTAAAGATGTTTTTTATTTTTTCCTCTTCCACTAATCATCTCACAACCACTTTTAATACTTTAAGTACGTTTTGATGATAATACTCCTGTATTTAAGTAGGATTTTAAATGCAGCATGTTTAATGAAATATTGAGACTTGCTCGTCTGGTGCACAAGTCAAAAAGGTTTCTAGAAGTTAATATTTGGAGTAAAGAAGAAGAAACAGAAGTGAAATCCTGCTACTATAGTTTGTTTACTTAGAGGAAGCTTCCTGTAGCTGACCAATCAGAACAGAGCGGGCTCATCAGGAGGCGGGTCTTAAAGAGACAGGTTTCAGACTGAGGCTATAGCTATAGCAGCATTATGGCACCTGCGCTGTGCAGCATGCGTGGGATGGAAAAAATCAGGCGTGACAGTGAATGACAGTCGCACAATGGAAATCCACAGTGAAGAGGAATTAATAGCACCCATGTAAGGTCCCACAGGGGAGACGCTTACAATGTAGAAGTCCTCTTGAGGCGGGCGTGGGCAGCGCTCTAATGGTGGCACATTAAAAATCGCGTTCATCTTCTGGCATGAATCATTCGCCTGATGGCACCTGTTGTGTCGGAAACTGCAGGAGATTTGTGAGCGTCTGGAGACAGTGGAGAAGAAAAGAGCAATAAAGATGACATATAGATTATACATAATTCAGACATCAATTAAGATAGAAGAACGTCTGACGGCTTTTCACAGAAAATCAAGAGAATAAAAAGTGTCTTTAAAACTTTCCACCTTCAGGTTTTATAAGGATGAAGATGCATAAATTCACACATTCAGTCGTAGGTATAAAGTGTTCCTTTCTTTAAGACTGAAACTATCTATTCTGTGAGCTTTCATGTTTTAATTCAAATGCATGATGCCAGATCTGCTCTCACAGGTGTGACGTAGTGTTACACCTGTTGTTACACAACCCTCGTAGCCTCAGTGTGTCCTCTATCCTGTATAGAGCATGTGCAGGAACAGCTCCACTACTTTGAATTACTTGCAATGTACAATGTCAGATACCATAAGCTCAGTGATGGAGGAAGTACCATCAACACACAAGTTTGACTTAATGAATGAAAAGGAGACGTGCAAAGAGATTGAAAACTCAGATCGCCTGCACAGCTTTCTTTCTTTCTTTCTTTCTTTCTTTCTTTCTTTCTTTCTTTCTCTCTTTCTTTCTTTCTTTCTTTCTTTCTTTCTTTCGTAAAGCCCACATAGTGTTTGTTGAACATCTGTTTTTCAGTAACATCATGTTTCAGCATATTCAGGACACATCACAGGACTGTTTTCCATTAATCTTTGTTTCATGCATTTCATCTCGCAGTCTGTCTGTTGCACCATCGTATTAAATCCATACTGCACCACCTACCTTTTATCCTCTTATTTCAGGCCCAATTTTCAGTCATTTTTCACAGCTGACTCCCCCATGTTTCACCTCTCTTTTCCCTTCCTCCAACTGCTTCGCCTCCTCCTCTCCAGCTAATGGAACCAGGCAGCTGCTAATGTTTTTACTTTGTGATTTATTATTATTATTTTTTTTTTTCAGAGAAGCTTCACAGGGAGGAAAAAAAAGAGAAGATGTCAGTAGTAAAATACAAACATAGTGCAGTATTAAAGGTATGTGTGATGCATATCGATCAATTAAAAGTCACATGAATGAATGTGTTTGCATGTGTTTCATCTTTATCGGTAACTCTGAACAGAAATTAATTGGTAATTCTGCTGTTTTCTCTTTCATGATGATGTGGATCCCAGTGTGGTTAACCACTTGCATTTCCATCCTGATAGTGTCTGACCTTAATGGATGACTTTTATGTTCTCTGTACAGTAATCTGAAATTAATGGCTCTCATCAGTTCATGGTTTTCAGGCTTGCTTTTAGTTTGCCAGTCTCTCTCTCTCTCTCTCTCTCTCTCTCTCTCTCTCTCTCTCTATCTCTCTCTGTGTGTGCATATGCGTGTGTGGATTTAAATGTGTTTTTATTGTTAAAATTATTATTCTGTATTTGTGGTATTTCTGTACAAATCGATTATCCCGTCCCATGATGCAGCTCAGTCCTGTCTATTGTTCCTGAGGCTTCTTACATATCATATGTCTCACTGCATCTGATGCATATCATTTATATTTAAACTATTATAATAAACCTGATTTCATGTGAAATGTTTTTTTCTTCTGCTCCTAGAAATATATATATATATATGACTGAACAGCGACAGCAAATATGTTTTGCTAGAAAAAGTTAATAATGTTGATAATGAAAGTATGAAGTATGATAATGAACCCCTGATGATGATCTGTCCGGGAGGCACACAGTTTTCACCACTAAATGTTTCCTATTAACGCTCCTGCTGCAGGAGCTTTAAAACACAGATCACGTATTCAATCCCTGGGTAACTGCAGCTGAATCATTAATGCAGGGAGTTTGGGTTCGAGCTGAGGGTCCGACATGTCCCACCAGAGTGACTGCAGGCACTGAACCCTCTGAATACTGCATGTCCACATTCTCATTCAGGGAGGTTTCCATGTGAGCTCTATTTATCTCTGGCTCTTCACTTCTGATCTCTCTCTCACTGAGCTCACACACACAGACACGCAGTATTTAAACTTCCCACTGAGCAGGGAACTTTTATCAAACACTTTATGGGTATTAATATTAGAGATTACTCATTCACTGCCTTCATTAACCTCGTCTCATAAAAAGCTGGAGCGAGATGCAATATGACGAGAAGGAAAAGGAAGTCGTCTGCATTGTTGGAGAAGGTGGAGAAAAGCTATTATATGTTCATCGTTTCAGTTTCACTTTCATTTGATTGTTTTTACTCTTTATTTGTTCATTTGATATGATTTGGGACACGGTGTTCAGAGTATGACTTTGTCCATTTGTCTGCATTTCACATTATTATTTATTGTTACCTTTTATTTCCTCCTAATCTTGTTTTCGTCGTGACTAAAGTATCATCATCAATATGTTTTTCGTCATATTTTTCACCTCTGCTGCAGAGAAAACACCAGCTGAGCTCTACTAAATGGCTTCCTGTATTTTCAGCTGTCACACAGACCTAACTGAGCTCCAGCTGTTCAATTCAAACAAGGCCAGTAGTTCAGCAGTAAAATGATGTTACCTGGTTGTTGTTTAGAGGTCAAAGTATTACTCAGTGCCCACATGCAGCTGCAGCTTAATAGCCTCTATCTGTCTCCTCTGCCCTGATTCGGACAGAAGGTGTACCGGAGGGAATGAGAAATGAGCTGCATGGTTTTTTACCGTTGTTTGTGCCTCATCACACCGGTCACATGTCTCACTGTCGCAGCTGATGTCAAAGGAGCAGATTCACGGTTTCTATGTTAGTGTTCACACCAAAGCAGGTTGTTTCCAGCAATAATCTGCTTCAGCTTCTGTGTTTACGGTCAACCAGTTATTATCTACAACTTCAAACTAAATGAGATCTCATTTAAAGGATAAAGCTGGCGATTTGCTAGTATGGGTTTATTATCGTCAGCAAATCTCAACAATGAACTGATCTACTAACAAGTACTGTGTGTGTGTCAGAGACTGATATATCTTATTCCTCTGTTGACCTCCGTCTGAATGAAGAATCTGTCGGAGGTTTCTGGTTTCTGTTTAGTGTTGAAACAGTTTCTGTGTTTGCTGCAATGTAAAAACATTGAGATCATATTTTAGGCTGAAATCACTTCGATGGTAATCAAACTGCTTTTTGCACAACTTGCAGGTAAAAACGCTCTAATCCAGAGTTGAGTAAAAATTAACCCTCAATGAGCCAAGTGAAGTGCTTTCATCGTCCATCTTTACTGGATGTCGTTCCTGAATTTAAAACTAATTAAATCATTATTAATATTGTTTCCAGACAAATCTCAAAGGTAACATAAAAACATTATGATATAATATGAAGGAAAATTTTAACAAATATATTATACATATTGTTTAAATGTGGGGTTTATTTTAAATAAAGCGTCGGTTCCCTCTGAGATGTGTTTTTTGCAGTGTTATAGAGGTCATCATCACCGCATCTCGTCCTGCATGTGACACTTATCTCACTTTAATCTTGTTATTTGTCATTTATTCTGAGTGAGATCGATGTCGTGGGAAAAGCCGATCGATATCCATGTTCACCGGGGAGAGAGATTAATGTGGGACCAGGAGCCACTTGAAAGGCAGTAAAGTGGAAAACTTCCCCCCCAAGGAGATCATTTACAGCTTAATTAGCCACTAATGGGGCAGAAAGTGACATAATGTGTGAGTGTGTGTTCAAATACAGTATGTGTGTGTGTGTGTGTGTTTGTGTGTGTGTGTGTGTGTGTTTGTGTGATATCAGCATTTAATAAGATGGAAAATCCCAGAATGAACTCTCAGGTGGGACACAAAGACGCTCCTGTCTCTGAGAATCATTAATTATTGAAGCTGCTTCACATCTCAGACTTAAATTATGATAATATTAATATTATAATATTATTTAACTACAGAATATTGTGCAAGTAAGTAATATTATGCAGGTCTTAGTCTTAAGAATGCAGTTAGTTTGCAACTCACATTTTACTGATCAATAAAAATGTTCCCCGAGTTGTCAGTATTAGGAAATAAAAAAATATATAAAAAAGGTCTCTTATAATAGAGATGACATAATAATAAAGTGCAACCTTATCTACAGTACTAAAAATAAAGTGACTGGGTGGGTAAAGATTAAGGTGCTGGACGGTAGGATGAGGTAGATCTGTAAATACTGAATAAACAATGATTAAATCATTAAAAATAAATAAATAATATATATATATATATATATACTATTTAGCTACTCATGTCCGTCCTGAAGCAGATTCAGTAAAGTTCCTCCAGATTATAATCTGGGCCACTATGATTGAATCCTGATGCTAATTCTGCTCTAAATGAATCGCAGCACCAAACGGCTCCCTGCACCAAAACGAGCCTCCGCATACATTTGTGAAGTGGCATGTGAGTCATACGTCCTACAGGATCATTAATGTGTTGAATCAGGATGAAAAGAGACTGTCTTACTGTCTCTGTGAGTGTGTCATTGTTGTTGGACGGAGACAGAGTGGGAGGACGTACCATTGTTTGCTCATTTGTCAGACTGTGTGAGTCATGTTAATGTTAAAAACAGAGCTTTGTTTATTTCGTGTTGAGGTGATGTTTATGAAGGTGATTAACACATTAATGCTCTGGGGAGAGTATGAATGGCATCACTCATCTGTTTAACCAGCTGGCCTTTCTATAGCTGAATACACTAATCAGTTACCGTGGGAGCACGAGCAGAAATAGACATTATATCCTTTAAATGTTAAATATTTAGCAGTCACATCTGTACAGAGGAGAAGCATCTTTATGTCTTATGTTATTCAATAAATACAAACATGTTACATCAATTCAGCATCAATTTCATTCCTGATTTTCCAATAAGATTCAGGAAAACGCTAATACGCACCAGGACTCAAAGATCATTAATTATTGTGTAATCAAAATCAATTTGCAATAATGCCGTATCTGTACGTAACAGTAAACAGACTATTGATTGTGTGTGTATTTGTTTTTAATTGATGTATTTCTGTAAACTTTGCTTTAAAACACCTTTATCATGTTCATCACTTGTTTTTATAGTATTATTAAAGGTGCTGTACAATAAAATACTTGACCAACAACCAATCGGCTGCAGCCTGGCGTTTCCCATCATGCCCTGAGGTCTGGCCACCTTGATCTCGTGAGGTTATCGTTGCCCACATGTGCGTGACGTTAAGAGCAGGTCTGACATGAGATCTGACCTGCGTGTGTCTGCTGGCCTGACTCATCTCAGCCTGTTTTGTAGTGATGATAAGAGCTTGGTGCCAGGTCTCCTCACCAATATGTGTGTGTGTGTGTGTGTGTGTTATTTTAAATAATCTGAATCCTGCCAGTTTATCTTTTATTATGTGCTCCAGATATCCCGAGTGCACCGAAATCTGATTAAAGGAGACCAAAAGGTTAATTGAGGGTGACGTCGTAGCTCGTTAGAGAGGCAGAACGATGTAATAAAGTCGCCAGCTGATATTTTACACCAGGACTTAATCGTTGATTGTACCTTCTTATCTGTGAGTCGTCTCCGTGAGCAGCTGAGGCTCTGAAAGTGAACACTGATTACTTCCTGTAGCGATGATCTGTACATCCAGAGAAACTCTGCCTCCTGGGGATCACGTTTACACTCTGCTACTGTCATTTTGTAATTTTCAACATCAAACAAAATGTATTGAAGTAAGCACTGTGAGCATAATGACACCAAGATTACAGTTTTTAGCAACAAAATGAGGAAAACTGCATCATTACAGTTCTCCTCTTAAAAACATGGTTTCCATCGTGTTCCTTCAGCTGGACGTTGCTCTTTTTCTCTGTTTGTGTTTGTAAATCGCGGGATAATTTGTGACATCACAACCAGTTTGTAGCCAATCACGGTCCAGTATGAAACTGACACAACTGTGATGTGGAAACGTGAAGCCTCCACGAACACTGAGGCTTTACGGTGAAGCAGGAGACATCTGGCTGTCACTCAAACGTAACTATAGGTGATATACATGATATTACGACTCAGTTTTTCTGTTGGTTCTATAAGTTTCTGAACTCTCGTAGAGCAACGACATATTTTTCCTCTTTGGTTGTTTTGATTGTAGAGGTGGAAATCATCCAAATGGTACAAAAAGCAAAAGGTTGTTTTTCTTGAGAGGACAGACTCATGTAGAGAGTGAACCTGCCTCCTGCACGCGCGCACACACACACACACACACACACACACCCCTAACCATTTTAATCTTATTAATGCTTTCTGTTTGCTTTGTTTGGGAGACTCATCACTGAAATGGATCTTTCGTCAGCCAAAAATGCATTCAGTCCAACAACTGGCTTCGTTCCCAAAGGTTTGATGTGACTAATTGAGCTGGCAGACAAACACGTGGTTATTTCAGTATGTGTCTTTTTCCTTTCCTTTAGAGGTATTTTCAACGTTTCTCACATTAATCATTATTGCAGATGTTGATTAACATATGCATGACAATTATAATACAGGAGCAGCATTTAAATAAGCATCAGAGAGACAGAGAGACTGCGTTGTTCTGTTTCTTGTCCCTTGTCCCTTGTTTTTCTTGTTTTTCTTGTTTTTGGCTCTGTGGAAGCATCCCTGATTTAATTATAAACATGATTCTGACTCTGAAGAGTTTTAATCATCCTTTAATTCACCTTTAAAGTTTTGTTATGGTCTGTACTTCATGTTTGACTTTGTGTTCAACGAGTTCAGAAGCGAAGTGAATGCTTTCAGAAGGAGGGACTGCAGAAAGTTTGCATGGTTGCTCTATAACCTGAGGCATTTTCTGGCCATTTAAAAATAGGTAAAAGACTCTTTATTGGTGCACAAGCTGCAGTCTATAAAATCTTCAGACACGACCTATTTGGATGGCATTAAAATAATGATGAGATTCTCCACCTTCACCTGTCTGATCCACAGAGGACCCAACCATCATTTTCACTGTCTTCATGGTAAATGAGCTGATCTACATTTAGTCAGTGGAGTTGAGTCTCTGCTTGTCTGCAGTTTCTGCAGGTAAACCAGCCTGTGTGCAGCTGAAAAAGGTTGAAAACAGATGGCAGAGATTTCACAGCAGAGAGAGAAAATATAAAATCAGCAGCTTTGTGATCACATGTACTGCTGTTAAAACCTACAAATATACAAATAGGCCACACACTGTTAGTCATGCTATTTTCAGCCATGCCCTGCACACACACACACACACACACGCACACACACACACACACACACACACACACACACACACACACTGAAATTAATGAATTATTTAATACTTGCATATTCATAGATTCTTTGAATATCTGACAGGCGGGAAAGTGGGAGACGTCATTTTAAGATAATTAACAAGATAACTGAAGTTTGTTGTGGTAAAACAGAATTTATGATTCAAAGCCGTGTTTCTACAGATCTTAAAATGTTGTTGCGAATTAAAAGTGTATTTAATTTAATCCATGATGATTTTTATTATTAATAATGATAAATAAATAATATATTTAAAATAATTATTCCATAATTTCAACTGTATGTTTAAAAAAAAGCTTTTATATTTTAAACAGGAAAGCGGAACTAAACCGGAAGCACGTGTCGATGACGTCGCGACGTAGAAAACAACAACAAACCGTCTTGCGACATCTCCGTCGTGTTTGTCGGTGTTCCGTCGTGTTTTCTGCGTTTTAAAGCCGCCTCAGCTCGACGCTTCGTGTTCATGGTGAGACTTTAATGTTCATTAATGTCAAACTGAGACTGTGACGCGTTTATCTGATGCTAATGTGCGTTAGCTAGTTCAAGCTAACGTTACAACGCTAACAACAACAACAACAGCGTCTGTCAGCTGAGGAGGAAGGAAGGTGAAAGTTTGTGTCTGTCTCCGTCTCAGGTTGTGCTTCAGGCCCGTCTGCAGCTGTAGTTTACCGGTGGCAGCTCGGTGACGGTGCCGGTAGTTTGAGCGGACATGGCTCAGCAGAGAGGAGTCAACAGCCTGCAGTTCAACCAGGACCAGAGTGAGTCTGAAATGAGACAAAACAACAAACGGTGGAACTGTCCTTTAACTTTATGGACGCTTCATCTACTTTATTGTGTTGTTATTGTTGTTATTAGTAGTAGAAACCATCCATAAACAAAGGTGTGTCCTCCTTTGTTTATTGTGGACTTGTTGTTGTTGTTGTTGTTGTTGTTGATAAACACAGGTGTGCTTTCTTCCCTTCCAACCTCAAGGCTGCTTCTCCTGTGCGATGGAGACCGGGGTCAGAATCTACAACGTGGAGCCGCTGATGGAGGAGGGTCACCTGGGTGAGTGGACGCACTGTGATTGACTGTGTGTGTGTGTGTGTGTGTGTGTGTATGTGTGTGTGTGTGTGTGTGTGTGAAGGCTAAGCTAAATGCTAATGAAGTGTGTGTTTGTACAGATCATGATCAGGTGGGCAGCGTGGGTCTGTGCTCCATGCTGCATCGGTCCAACCTGCTGGCCGTCGTCGGAGGGGGGGTCAATCCCAAATTCTCAGAAATATCTGGTGAGTTTAGAAAGTGTCTTCTTACTTACTTCTACTTCTCTTATATTTTCTTACTGTTCTCAGTCAGGTTGTTAAAGCCTGAATATTTAATCTCTAAAAGTGAAATACCCAGGTTGTTGGTTTGATACCACCAACACCTGTTTACATTGAGATTGTTCCTGAATGTATGTATGTATTTTTTAATATTTTCTTAAATTTTATAGACTAATCGATTAATCGAGAGAGTAATCAGCAGGTTAAAATAAGCATTAGTTGGAGCCCTGAACGATACAACTATGTAAAAAAACTACTGTCATAGAAAGTTGTCTTTGCGGCGTGTCTTTTTTTGTTGGTCGTCCCTGTTAGCAACATGTTTGATTTAGATCTTTTTTTTTTCTTTAGTCTGAAACAAACAGCTTATTTTCACATGTGTTTCACCTCAGTGCTGATCTGGGACGACGCTCGGGAGTCACGTGACCCCAAAGACAAGCTGGTGTTGGAGTTTACCTTCACCAAACCTGTTCTGGCTGTTCGCATGAGGCACGACAAGTGAGTTGACTTTGTAGTTTGTCTCTGTGCAGCTTCATGAAATAATAAATATGTGTAATAAATGGATTGTTGTCTTTTTTCCAGGATCATCATTGTGTTAAAAAACAGGATCTATGTGTACAGTTTTCCAGAGAACCCAGTCAAACTGTTTGAGTTTGACACCAGAGATAACCCCAAAGGTCAGGCTTCCTTCTCTTGTTCTCTGTGTTTTTCTTCCACCTTTTAGACCTTTTTAATAAATGTAAGTCTTTGTTCCAGGTCTGTGCGATTTGTGTCCCAGTCTGGAGAAACAGCTGCTGGTTTTTCCAGGTCATAAATGCGGCAGCCTGCAGCTGGTTGTAAGTCACAAACAAACAGAAAGTTTCCCAGAGCTTGTTTTTTGAAGAGAATATCTCTCTACGTTTTCCTTCCTTAACGTGATAAATACTGTTTTCTTCAGGACTTGTCCAACACTAAACCTGGAACATCATCAGCTCCTTTTACCATCAACGCCCACCAGAGTGAGATCGCCTGCGTGGCTCTGAACCAGCCCGGCAGCGTGGCGGCTTCGGCCTCTCGCAAAGGAACGCTCATCCGTCTGTTCGACACGACGACCAGAGACAAGCTGGTGGAGCTGCGCAGAGGAACCGACCCAGCCACCCTCTACTGGTACAGTCTGAAGTGGGGACGGATAGTGTGTGTGTGCCTGGATGGATGTTGTTCTTGTCTCTGTGCAGAGTTCAGGAGGGAAGTTTCTCTGAGCTCATCTTACAATCACAGTCCGGTATACAACTGAGACAAGTGTGATGTGGCAACTTAAAGTCTCCAGATCACAAACACTTTTAGAGACTTTAGAGTGAAGCAGGAGACACTTTCCTTTAGAAAAGGAATATATTCATATATTCATTGATTTTTCATGAGAGAGAAAAAGTAGATGTAATCTTAGGAACTTTTTAAAATCATATCAGACAGAATTTATTATTCCAAGCTGTGGGTTTTTACAACATGTCTGGAGGGGATGTTTAACATTTAAAAACACTTTTTCTCTCTGTTTCATCCATTCAACCAAAAACTAGATGATGTGATCATAAAATAATCATTTGATCTGATGCTGGTTAACATGTAGCATTTAAGAGCTGCAACTGAATCACATTTTCATATTGCTTTATTAGTCTGACAACAGAAACACAAGAAATATATAATCTCTAACTAAATGCTAATATAACATTTTTTTATTCTTTTTCAGCATCAACTTCAGTCATGACTCGTCCTTCCTGTGTGCCTCCAGTGATAAAGGCACAGTTCACATCTTTGCACTCAAAGACACCAAACTGAACCGCCGCTCTGCGTAAGAACGACCTCTAAAAAATCACCTTTTACACTCCCTCTACTCTCCTTTAACATCCTGCTGGTTAATGCGTCTCTTCATTCCTCTTCCTACCACAGGTTGGCACGTGTTGGGAAGGTGGGCCCTGTGATTGGTCAGTATGTGGACAGCCAGTGGTCATTGGCCAGCTTCACCGTGCCGGCTGAGTGCGCCTGTATCTGTGCTTTTGGAAAGAACACTTCCAAGAACGTCAACTCCGTCATCGGTGAGGAAACTGAATAAAATGAGGATATCTTCAGGTTACAGGCTCTCGGTTGTGTTTTGGTGCACATTTTTAACTTTGTTCTGGCATTTTATGGACTTGATTTGATAATGGAAATAATTGTTGGTATCACAACTTCCTGCACAGATTATATTCTATTGATCACATTCGACTCTAATACATTGTTCTCTTGTCATCATTACTCTTATTGTTGACTAATATGTTACAGACATGAGCTTCATATTGTTGTATCGAGTTATTTAATTAGGGCTGTAACTAACGATTATCTTCATTATTGATTAATCTGTTTATTACTTTCTCAATTAACCGAGATGACGTCCTCAAACATCTTGTTTAGTCCATAACTCATATACTCAACTCAAGATAGTCAGAAACCAGAAAATATTCACACTTGAGAAGCTTTAAAAAAAAACTCCTCCAAATGATTAATCGATTAACAAAATAGTTGTCAACTGATCGATTACTTGACTAATCATTGCAGCTCTACATTTAACTTCTGATTCTGTGTCCTGCAGCCATCTGTGTAGACGGGACCTTCCATAAGTACGTCTTCACCCCAGATGGAAACTGCAACCGAGAAGCCTTCGATGTCTATCTGGATATATGTGACGACGACGACTTCTGAGAAACGAGAAACATGATCTAAAAGGAGGAAAAAGAGTGATCGTTGTCCTGGAAACAGGTGGCCTGTGTTCAGAGAACCAGAGACATTATGTTGAGGCCTGTTTTTATAAAGTCCTTTGTGTTTCTAATCAGTTGTATCTACAGTGTATGTAGCAGTGTGAATATAAATACAGTTTTCTATTAGCCTTCATGAGTCTGACTGGTCGATACAAATACATTTAAACCTTGGAAAGCAGTTATTTTGTCTTCTTTTCATCTATCCTGCAACACCAACAACTAACACAGTAGTAACAATGTAGAAACAACAAACAAAACTCGGCTACAGAAGTTCATTTTATATAAAAACTAGAAATATTGGACCTGCTTCACGGTAAACGTATTCTGTCCGGTTACCGGTTTTACTGACACGGTGCTCTGTTCTGCTCACCTAATCTGATTTTCATATATTCCTCACATTGGTGAGTGTCTCCATAACTTTACAACATCACTTGTTCTGTTCTCTGCGGACAGGTCGGTCAGGTCTCCTAACCTTAGCAACCACATTTCGACCCCCCCCCCTCCCCCCCCCCCTCTCTCTCATGTTACTAACTAAACTTCTTCCCCAGTGTTTCTGTGCTCTCTCGTCCAGCAGGTTCTTGTGGACCGTGGCTGCTGCTGTGGTCCTGCGTGGCGTCCACTGCATGTCTTCCTGAGGTTTCTTTCACCTTTTTACCGTATGTATGAACGACCCAAAAACATATTGCTCATAAAACAAAACAATTATCACAACAAACACAGAAAACAAAATCTGACTCAGAAATGCCCCACAAACAAGAAGCTACCTGTTCCCCCCCGCTTCCAGTCTTTATGCTAAGCTAAACTAAGTTTCTGCTAACTTCATTGGATTGGTATCAGTCTTAACATCTTTTTTTGTTTATTTCATTTTATTTTTACATTTCATATATTTGTCTAAGTCCTTATTGGATTGCTTTGTTGTGGGCGTGGTTTACGGTACACCTGGCGACACAGATACCACGGTGTTGCTAGCTAGCTAATGAGTCTTAGCTCTGGGACGCTAAAAGTTGCAGATTGATTAATGTGTGGATGTCTTGATATAATTAGTTGGTTCAAACCTAAATAAGCACATATATGTTTTTGGTGGACAAGTTTTTCCTCACTTGAATCGAGGGTCTAAGGACAGAGGTAATAAGTACCTAAAAGCAAACAAAAATAACAACCTCATCTGGACCTGAAATGATTTACATCTCTACCTCGAGTTGTTATGTTCTCCAGATGTAGCAGCTACGGTTCATCACGACACCCCCTCGTTCATTAAACTGAAGGGCTCTGAGCAGGTCGACTCTAGCTGTGTTTTAAATGATGACCCCTGTTCCTGCCCTCACATTTATTTTCATGTATCCAAGCTTTGGTTTTAGCTTCACAGCAGCAGTTTACGTCGGGCTTTCACAGGCACTTGTCATTCATGCAAGTGGGATGATGTTTAAATGTTTAAATGTCAGTGATGATGAGTCACTTGTTTGAAAACAAACCCCAAAAATGCACTTTTAATATGAAGTGTGGCCTCTACTGTCAAGATTCAAGATTCAAGAGTATTTATTGTCAATAATCTGTTACAAGCGTTGCACAGAAGATTTCAGTTCAGACTCGTATGTGCACATAAGTTAAAAAAATACTAATGTAGACAATTATAGTGAGCACACACACACAAACACACACCATAATAAATACACACACCCAGTATGTAGTAAACTAAGCATACTGAGACACATACAACACACACACACACACACAATGTGCAAAACTAGACAGTACTGAGACAGGAATATACAATAAACACACACACAAGTAACACTATCAGTAAAGTGCAAAGTGATGTAGTCTTTGAAATGATCATAGTTTCCTTCAGTGTGTTGATGAGCCTGGTGGCTTGTGGGAAGAAGCTGTTTCCTGCTCTATTTGTGCAGCACTGCATGCTGCGGTGGCGCTTCCCTGAAAGTAGCAGGAAGAACAGCTTCACTGATGATGTTCAGGGTCCTCTTGGACCACTGTGAAGGGTTCAGGTCCTGGATGGCTGTCATGCTTGTAACTTGCGTGCATTACCTTCAACAAACCCACCTATTAATGTGTCAGTGACACGTAAAATAGATTTTAACCTTTCTGCTTATGTAAATGTTAATAAACAAATAAATACATTTCTAATCAATCATTTCAAAATGAAGAGTTCAAAACCCAAAAGATTCATTTTTCTATAAAGCTTGGACCATTAAATGTTTGTAATTTGTGCTTTAAAAATAATTACTAAAAGGATTGATTGTCAAAATAGTTGATCGACCAATCGATTAACTGAATGATCGTCTGTAAAGTCTTTAAGAGATGTGACCCTCGTGTGGGACATGACTGCACCTCTCTGAAACAACCAGCTCCACCTGGAGATTTCTGACCATCTAGCGCCCCCTGCTGGTTGATCATGTTACTGCATGAATCTGAGCTTCACACAGTGAAACAGAAACTGGGACAAAGTTTCAGACAGAGAACTTATTTTAATATAGAAGCTGCAAAGTCATCATATTTGAGTAATAAAAATGCTGTACAGTACATTTAAATGTCATTCACCACCAAACATCTTCTTTATAGATTATGTCTTTAAAACAGCTGCCAGCTGCTCATACAGCCTCGTTTTTCTTCCAGGTGTGTCGCACCTGTTCAGATTCAGAGGTTCAAAGAGTCCCGGATCATCTGTCGCGCTTCACTGGGTGGTCCAAACATCTCCATGGTCTCCACAACCAGCAACAGGTGATCCAGAAACGAGTTGACAGACACGCGGAGGATCCGAGCTTCATCTGCGCTCCACCTCCTGAAACACACCAAGGGAGAAGTTAACGGTGCAGCTGCATCAACACGGTAACCGGTGCAGAGATGGAGGCTGAGCCGCTCACACAGACAGCGTGCTGCCGGACACCGTCAGCTGCTTGCTGATGCCGCCTTTCCTCGGCTCTCGGTCCGGCGACAGAGAGCGCAGAGCGATGACGGCCTCACGGGACGATGGGAAGGGAACATCCAGAGAACCGCAGGGAGGTCAAGGAACAAACAAACAAACAAACAGACAGACAGACAAACAAACAGACAAGAAGGGAACATCCAGAGAACCGCAGGAAGGTCAAGGAAGGAACAAACAAACAGACAAACAAACAGACAAGAAGGGAACATCCAGAGAACCGCAGGAAGGTCAAGGAAGGAACAAACAAACAAACAAACAGACAGACAGACAAACAAACAGACAAGAAGGGAACATCCAGAGAACCGCAGGAAGGTCAAGGAACGAACAAACAAACAGACAAACAAACAAACAAACAGACAGACAGACAGACAGACAAACAAACAAGAAGGGAACCTCCAGAGAACCGCAGGAAGGTCAAGGAACGAACAAACAAACAGACAAACAAACAGACAGACAGACAGACAGACAGACAGACAAACAGACAGACAGGCGTGACAACAACAGCACATCACAGATAACAAGATACCTTTCATGTAATCACGTGATCATTTTATATCTAAAATTATTTAAGAAATAATTGAATATAAATTGTGAGTAAATAGTGAAGATGGTTCAGACTTGTTTTGATATTGATAATCGTTTTATTGTCATATGACAATAAATCTGAAGCTTGATCAGAACATGAGAAAAACACGTCTTCAACTTTTCTCAGTTGACTGCTAAATTAATTACCAACTATTTTTGATCTTGATGATCAATTAATCATTTGAAAGGAATAAAAACCTAAATGATCTGATTCCAGTTACTTAAATGTGAATATTTTCTGGTTTCTTTAATCCATAAAATCCATATATCATATTTAAACAGACAATAACAGACATCAGTAACTAAACAGTGATAATTATGAACCAGAATATTAGCAGCAAACACAAACTATGCAGCTGATATTAAAGGATACAACTCCAGCTGGCCCGTTTCAGCGTTTGTTTCTCCGTCAGCCGCCATGTTGAACGAAGAGACGACAGACGAAGAAGAAGAAGAAGAAGAGAAGAAGAAGAAGAAGAAGCTTTTTCTCCCTGTGTAGCGGCTGCTGCCCCCAGCGGCAGGTCAGTGTACTACACCGCATCCAGTGATGAAGAAATACTCAGGTCCTTTGAGTAAAAGTACCATTATAGCAAAGTAAAAATACTACATTACTAGTAAAATCCTGCAGTAACAGTACATAAGTATTGTGATCTTGATGTAGTTAAAGTACTGCAGTAACAGTACATAAGTATAGTGATCTTGATGTAGTTAAAGTACTGCAGTAACAGTACATAAGTATAGTGATCTTGATGTAGTTAAAGTACTGCAGTAACAGTACATAAGTACTGTGATCTTGATGTAGTTAAAGTACTGCAGTAACAGTACATAAGTATAGTGATGTTGATGGACTTTTACTTTGAAATATTTGTACGTTGTTGTATTGATACTTTTACTAATAGTGAAGTCAAGTAATTTTGGGACAATTAAGGTTTCACTTCTTGGCAACCAATCAACATGTTATTAACTTGTTGCTTTACATGAAACGGTGGTTTTGATTGGTCTGAGAATCCTAGGATGGTAAGTGGCTGCAGCTTAAATCCTGAGTTCCTGTCGTCGCTGTGTGGCTTCAATGTTGGAGTCGTCCTGTCAAACTCAGCTGTGCGTCGCTCCTGTTTCATCAGCAGCTCTCACGTCGTCTCTGCGTGTTTTTATGGTTCAGATCCACTGATTTATTTCACCGCTCGGACATTTAACACGCAGGTCGCCTCCTCCGCTCATTGTTGCTCATTGTTCCAGCAGCGCGTTCATCAAAGTGAGTACATACATTATATACATTATATATATTACATACATTATATATATTACATATATTACATATTACATATTTCTCATGTTCTGCACGTGAAGTATCAATAAAATAAGAGATTAGAAATACAGCTTGGTGTTAAAGACACACTATAAATATGGTTATTGAAGTTTATGATTACACAGCTCTGTAATATTATTAATATATTAATATATAATTATTTATGAAGCTACTTTAAAATGATCATATACTTACAAAAAAATAAGAAAATAGCCTCCATTGTTTTAATAAATACATGTAAATACATGTTTTGTATTGTTTGCTGTATATAGTGTGTGTAGTGTGTGTTAGAAGAGGTGTAACGTTACACATAAATGAAGTATGTAGGATTATATGTGCTGTAGAGGTAATGATAAAATACTGCAAATTATGGCTGAAACTGATTAATATTTTCTTTAGTTGTTTGATCTATAAAATGTTAGAAACTGTTTCCTAAAACTCAAGATGACTTTAAATGTCTCGTTTTGTCCACAATACAAAGATAAATATTCAGTTTACAGGAAATATTCACATTTAAGAAGCTGCGAAGTAAAAATGACTCAAAGCTTTTATCAAAATAGTTGGTGATTAATTTAATAGTTGGCAACTAATGAGCTCTAAAATAAATACAGTAGTCTTGTTTTTAAAATGATGATAAAATCCTGGGAACACCTTTTATCATCCATAACACACAATCTTTCCTTCATTAACAAACTGTATTGAGGTTTATGTGGTGTATAAAGAAAAAGCAACGATTCATCAAACCGGAGGTGATGTGAAGAACACGTATTGATCACACCTTTTTGAAGGTATTAGTTGTATCTGCAGAAATGTTTCATGTCAACTTATGACCGTGGTTATTTTTAAAATGTCAATTTACTTTGTTGACCAACAACAAACCATGTTGACAGAACAGTGCTGACATATGAGCTTATTGACTAGTTCACACAGCCTTTTTTATCTAATGTTGAATTATTTAGCAGCAACATTGTGTGACCAAAGCAAATTTCCCTCTGAGACAATAAGTCTTGTCATATCTTAAAAGTCCCCATATCCATTGTTTTGTCTGGTATTTTCCATCATATTCCACTTAAATCCGACTGCATAGCTTGTGGCTTTGTGATGGTAACAGGTCAACTTGACCCACGTGTGCACAGATTGACATCAAACAGCCTTCACAGCTGTTGGATGAAACCAGATGTTAGAAAGTGTCTGTCCTGCAGTAGTGCGACTTTTGAAAACTAGAGCCAATAAAAATACGGGACTCAATATGTGGGACACAAGACGAGGGATAAAAATGCTGTGCAGTCCTGCATAAAGTAGGACGCCTGGTCGCCTGATACCAGTGTTTAATTAATAAGCTGTATGCCTCACTGGGTGGAGACTGATCTTTAATGTGTGTGTGTGAGGAACTACATTTTGTGAATATATGTATTGTTTGAACAGTCTACTGTCTCTAACACATCTGTAATATCCCTCCTCTTCGTGTGCTCAGTCTGTCTGTTCATGTATGAGTTCATGGCCGTATCAAAGAGCACTGGCACCCTGCGGGACCTTCAGCTGGCTCTGCAGCTGAAGATCGAGGAGCTCCGGCAGAGAGATTCTCTCATTGATGAGCTGGAGCTGGAGCTGGACACTAAGGATGATCTGATCAGGCAGCTGCAGATAGAGCTGGACAGGCATCGCAGCGCCTCACAGCAGGCAGCCAGCTCTGGGGAGACAACCAACACAGGTGTGCCGCCCCAATTACCGTACCTGAAGGTGGACTCACCATATAGACGAGACGACATAAGTCCAACAAGCCAGAAGTGGAGCTGTAGCCAGGATGCAAATACTGAAGTCATACACCAACTCACCCACCACTCAAAGCTTTATTTATTCAGTAATTTAGTGATACTGACCTCAAAGCGTCCCACGCTGCTGGGAATAACTTCATTTATTTATGATCATTTATTCAGGTTTTAATGCAACCAAACACTTCAGGTTTTATGTTCTATCTGACAGTTTTATGTATGTTTTATTACAGTTAAAAAGACAAGTAAACGTGAAGTTGAACTTAAAGTCCTCTCAGGGTGCCACATATTATAAATTACCTCAAAAATACAAAAAACATGGACTTGTACCATAAATAAAAAAGAATAATTATGCTAATGAAACACAGACACTGACACGCCCTTCCAGCTGCTGTCAAGGAAACACAGACACTGACACGCCCTTCCAGCTGCTGTCAATGAAACACAGACACTGACACGCCCCGCCAGCTGCTGCTAATGAAACACAGACACTGACACGCCCCTCCAGCTGCTGCTAATGAAACACAGACACTGACACGCCCCTCCAGCTGCTGTCAAGGAAACACAGACACTGACACGCCCCTCCAGCTGCTGTCAAGGAAACACAGACACTGACACGCCCTTCCAGCTGCTGTCAAGGAAACACAGACACTGACACGCCCTTCCAGCTGCTGCTAATGAACCACAGACACTGACACGCCCCTCCAGCTGCTGTCAAGGAAACACAGACACTGACACGCCCTTCCAGCTGTGATTTCAGCTGCATGTTAACTTTTGTCTCTCTGGGTGTGTCCATAAGGAGCAGCAGTGCAGACTCCAGCAGCACCTGATGAGCCTCAGCGCACCAAGAGGCAGGCCATCTCAGCAGAGCCCACAGCGCTGGACCCCTCTCAGCTAACAGACGTTACTCTCACCAGCTACTGCAAGACCAAGGAGTGAGTATAGGAAACCATAGACACACACCAACACTCATGAGAAATAACCTTTTTGATCTTTCTGTGTATGTGTAGGTCCAGTGAGTTGATCCAGAGAGCTCTGATGGACAATGACTTTATGAAACATCTGGAACACGGGCAGGTAATGACCACATCTGTGACCACATCATCCTTCTCATGTATCTGATTTTAAAACATGTTTGTTGGCTCATGTGTGCAGATCCTCACTATTATGGACTGTATGCATCCCACCAGCCTGACCAAGGGCTGCTGTGTGATCCAGGAGGGAGACGACGGCTCGACGGTCTACGTTCTGGAAGGTAACGTTCCCCCACTAAGCTAACACGCATCATATAAGTAAGGAAAAGTCAGAGGATAACCAACATGACCTTGAGAATTCATCCTCTGTGTACCATGAATATCAGTAATAGTAATCTGTAAAGTAGCCGTCAGTATTTTGTGCTCCTGACTAAAGTGTTGAATCGAAACTCTGCCGTTAGAGAGAGATCTGCTTTCAATAGTAAGGCCTGTTGCTCAGCAGGGCTGAACTAATGCGAGGTGAGATGCTAAATTGGACTGATATGGACAGACAGCTCATTTGTCTGAACATGGGCAGCACAAGATTGCAAAATAGCCTGAACCAGCCAGAGTAAACAGAGGCTCCATCCGAGACGTTACGTGACATAAAGTAAAATGTGCATCGAGGAGATCTGGAGGAGAAAACAGCCACATATTATGCCTATAGTTGAGCTGATATGGTGAACTCATTGTCTGCTTGGTGTTTCTACCTGTAAAGTGATGAAATCATAGTTTTTACAGTTTACAGGACACATACCACATAAATCAATGTACAGAAGCTTCAGTTCAGTTCAGTCATATGTTCCCGACACTTTCACTCCTTTCTCGTCAAACTCTCTCGTACTTGTACTTCGCTCTTGTTCCATCAAGGACAGCCAGTTTTTCCACTGTGTGAAAAACTGGCTGTCTACACGAGAGCTGTTTGAAACGCCTCTTCTGTTCAGTTCAGTCTCTTTCAGCTCTGGACAGACGCTCTGTCATTATTTCTTTTGAATTCATCTCATTCCTTGCAGCAGTTTTGTTTTGAGGGATTTCATTTCATCTTGTTCTCACGCTGTACACGTGTGCATGTGTTTGTGGAGTGTGTGTACCTGTTTTTATCCATGTTAGTAATTTCCCTCTTTGGACTCTTTTTCAGTTAGTCGATCCACCACTTTTGCTCAGGCTGAAATATCTCAACTTCTATTTGATTGATTTGTGCAAATATTGATGGTTCCCAGAGGATGAATCCTGCTGTGTATCTGAAGTCTAATGGCATTCCTCTCAGCCTCAGCTGTACTTTGTGTTTGGTGATAATTGGTGGCACGTCCGGGGTTGGCAGCTCTCATGCTTTTGGTGTGAGACTCCTGCTGTCAGGCTCTGTCTCGCATTCTCATGTGTCTCAAACTAAATATCACACACATAAAATCTGAAGATCAGGCTTATTCTGCATATTTCAGCATATAAATCACCCATAAACATTACAGAGAGATGTCATGGAACAATAGTTGTAATACAGTAATATAGAAATGGGTCATATTCTGCATAATGAGTACTTTTACTCTAGAAGTATATTTTGATGCAAATACTTATGTACTTATACTTGTAATAGAGTACTTTTACACTGTAGTATTGGTAGTTTTACTTAAAAGACACATTCACATGTTTCCAGTGTGTTAAAGCATCAGTCAGGTGTCCATATGAATATAAACATTGAATACATTTAATAAAAAGTCTTGCTCCTACTGATGGTAGCATTAGCCGCTAACTGTTTATCTTTCTTCACAGAGGGGATGGTCCAGGTGGCAAAGCAAGGAAAGAAACTGTGCACCATCGGTCCCGGAAAAGTGTTTGGAGAACTGGCCATCCTGTACAACTGCACACGTACAGCAACTGTAACAGGTAGACACACACACACACACACACACACACACACACACACACACACACACACGTGCGTGTCTGATTTTACTTTACTTCTGTTACTGTTACTTTACTCCATAGTGAGAATCAGTTCACAGTATTTCAATGTTGTCATCTCTCATAAAGAATATGTGTAGTAAATCTAGTGGATGAAACTGAGCTGTTTGTTTCCTGCCAGCTTCTGTATGAGTTTTCTGTTTAATTGACTCTCTACCTCCATGTTGCTAGGCGACATCAGGCATCATGGCTTCCTGCATCCATCGTGATTATCTACATCTCAACCCAATACTTTTGGTCCTCTCCTAACGACATGCTCGTGTTTTAATTATCTCCACACCTCTTCACCTAAAGTGCTCTTCATGGTACTCTTTCTACAGCCAGGGCTTCACTTTACAGTTTAAAGGGACAATCCATCAGTTTAACACATGACGCTCAGTGGACCTTTCACTGACAGAGCGACTCAGCCCGTGGAAGCTGTTTTTATACCCACTTCTGTTGCTCTACATTTAAAAAAAACTGCCTTTAAATGTACATTTAAATGTATTTATCATAAACACTATGTGGGATCAGCAGCACTCTGATGTAGCGCTGTGCATTTCTTTGTTTGCTCTGCATGCATAGAAATGATTTTGATGACTTTGTAATTTAAAATCTTACATCCACATTTTTTTGGGGCGGTGACTTTGCTTCTGGACTCTGTCCAAGGATGGCACAGGAAAAATACACTGGCACATTTACAGTCATATTCATTAATATGCATTGTCCCTGTTCAATTAAATAAAAAAAGAAATGTCACCAAAATGTCTTTCTAAACCAAGATTGATCTGGAGGACCGTTTTAACCCTTTGACTTAAAGCAGAGCTACTGTATTGTTACACAGGCAGTTCACATGTAGTGTTGTGTTGTGTTGTGTTGTGTTGTGTTGTGTTGTGTTGTGATGTGTTGTGTTGTGTTGTGTTGTGTTGCGTTGTGTTGTGTTGTGTTGTGGAGCACACTTCCTGCAACTGCCTGCAATGTATTTCTGAACCAGCAGCCACAGCAACAACAGAAAAGTCTGTAACTAGAAGAAGAAGTAAAGTACACTTGAGAAAATAAGACATTCACTTAACTACATCAAGCCCAAAATACTTATGTACTTTTATTTAAGTAGGATTTTTCATTACTTTACATTACTGCATTGGTACTTTTACTTTAGTAAAGGATAATACTTCTTACAACAGTGCTTATTGAAAGGTGAAAGCGAATGAAAGAGCGCCTTTGTGAAAACTGATTTCTTTCACGGACTTTCTGCAACAATCTTCCTTTCAGTATTTTTTTGCACATTCTTCTTCTGAATTGAAATTTCTAATTTCTCAGAAAAGTGATAGAAAAACTGTGATTTCTTTTGAGCTTGTAAATGTGCCTCCTCTCTCACGCTTTCACTTGAATCTTAAATAATGCCGACTGACACAAGGACACTGATTGAAAGAGACAGACGGAGACGAGGAAGGATGAGCTCACAACCTCAGCGGCTGTAAACATAACTGGCTGATCCTTTTGTACCTCACAGAGCCAAGAAGGGGAGAGCTGCAAACACATTTTTGTGTCACAAACACACAGTTTTATCAGTCGGAGTCTAGGCGTCATTCCAGCACATCAAAGTGATCTCTGCACACACACACAGAAACAGTTTTTAAAGCCAATCCATCATCTGAAGCATGACTGTCAACCAGGACAAAACGAGATTTAAAGTGCAAAGAGAAAGCATCAGCAGAGAGGTGAAACAGGAAAGAAGTAAAGGAGGAAAGATTTCCAGTCCAGGAGTTTAAAGGAATAGTTTGACATTTTGAAAAATATGCTTGTTATTGAGATTTAGTGTAAGTTTCTGCACCCGGACAAGAAATAGTTCAGCATTCATTGTGTGGATAAAACAAACATCTTCTGCTATTTAGTTGTGATTTATTTATATTATCCAGTGTTTCCGTATCGCTACAAAATAAGCTAACAAGGTAACGATTGTAGAAGAAACACAAAAGGGTCCGAGATTTGATCCCCACCTCCTACTGTCCACATGTCAAAGATATGGAGCCCCAAATTACTCACAATGATGCACAAACTGAACAGATCCAGTCTATACAGCCCCTCTATCTTTACAGCTCAGTCAGATTCACATCAGTTTCAGTCGTCCAGTGCCTTTTCTTTTCTTCTGATTATTTAGTGGTACGTCTCCCTCAGGAGACACTTATAAGTGACGTCCATGGTTGCAAATATCAAACATGTTACGAGGACGACCTGAAAACACACTTTCATGGTTTTAGGTGACAGATGACCCAGACTGGAACGGACCCGCTCCAACACACAAACCAATCAGATTCAGAATCAGCTCACGCCAAGTTTTTGCTTTTTTAACATTTGACAGAATATGTCTCCTTTAATAAGATGATAAATTATGTGTTTTGAAACGTTAAGCATCTTTCCTGATGTAAAAACCCATTGAAGCCACCCACATAGTAATCAGCACAGACAGTGTAAGTTTCTATTTTTCTCTGTCTGTCTGCAGCCCTGACTGATATCAAGCTCTGGGCAATTGACCGACAGGGTTTCCAGACCATCATGATGAGGACTGGTCTCATCAAACATTCCCAGTACACAGACTTCCTCCGCAGGTACAGCTCATACCTACATGTACTCACCACCACATACTGTAAGAATGACTCTCATTTCTGCATCTAAACTCTCTCCTAGTGTTCCCTCCTTTCAGTCGCTACCTGAGGACGTTCTCAGTAAACTGGCTGATGTTTTGGAGGAGGTGATGACTTTCAAGCACAAACATACAATATCTGTTTCTGCATCTGAAAAATACAAATGGTTAGAGAGCTATGTTTAGTAATGTGAGGTATTCACTGTCATCTCTCTCAGACTCATTACAGCGACGGTGATTACATTATCCGTCAGGGAGCCACCGGAGACACATTCTTCATCATCAGTGAAGGACAGGTGAGGAAGGAGCATGAAGGTCTTCATGAGGAGGTGTAAAGAGGAGAAAAATTAAAAGAACAGGAAAGAAAAAGGGGATCAGGTGGTTTGTTGGCTTTAATAAGTTTTCACAGTGAAGTGCTGCACTGTAGAGGCTGACTATCTAAAGGAGAGCAGCTGAGATCAATAAAACACAGTAGAATAAACAACAGAATCAACTATTTACTGGCTTTATTTTAGCCGATCCGAGTCCTTTAAAACATGCCACAGTTGAATCCCCTCAGGCAGAGTGTGACTTAAAGGGCTTTTTTTGTTTTGTTATTACACAAATTGAGTGTCTGTTTGATTTGCAGGCTTTAATAGTGGAAACAGACATTTCAACTATATCCTGTATATAAATATTTAATGTACTGCAGATGAGCTAATTAGCTACCGATGTTACTAACTGATGTTAGCAGTATACTTTCCCTGGTTTGTATGGTGGCTTGTTCAACTAGTTTAGCTGCAGGACAAGACGTGTATGCATCTTTGTAAATTAGATAAGATGCAGACTTTAGCAGTAAAGCTAATGTGGATTGTTGTTGTGTTGTGTAGCAGGATGCTGTCAGGCTCAGTGTAACCATCTGCTCTTCCTATAATATGCCACGTTATCGCTTTATGAAGATATGATTTTCTGTATGGAAATAACTACTCCTGCTATGTAAGCTGATGATGGAACAATATGTAATGTAAATAATGCAAAACTATGTGGTGCCATCATGAAATCTCATATTTTTTAATATATAATTTGGGAGAAAACAGGACAAGTGATTTATAGAGCAGATATGGATGTATGGATGCATTTAACAGTTATTTTAATTATCAATAAATCTGTTGATTACTCTCTTGATTAATCAATTAGCCTATAAAATCTGAGAACACTTCTTAACGACTCAACAGGATTAATTGATTATCGAAATAGTTGATTAGTTTTCTGTCAACATTGATCAAATATTCACAATTTGTATTTGAGGGACTTAAACATGCAAAACTAATAATAATGTGAATCTGTCCATTGGTGTAAAATGTAGATAACCATCATCTTACTGCAGCCTCACAACACACACTTCATTTCATTTGTAACTGGTGTGTCTCCAAGTATTTAAAGCATTTTAATTATATTCAGTGTTGAATGAGGGAGAAGCTGAGCTGAATTATTTATTTTTAGCTGGCAGAAATGAAGGTTGTGATCTTTTGTCTCCACAGGTGAACGTCTCTCAGCAGAACTCAGCCAGCGTCGAGCCGGTGATGGTGAAAACTCTGTCCAAAGGAGACTGGTTCGGAGAGCAGGCTCTGAAAGGGTGAAAAAAAACCACATGAATAAACTCACATGTCATCAATCATACTGTAACATGCTGTATGTTTTTATGACAGACTATTGTCAGCAAAAAGGCTTGAATGAGCTGTGTTTTTATTCACCTGACAGGGGAATCGATTATATCTGTTGTTTATGACGTAGACATGTGATGTCGTTATAGACAAACCCGGGAGTAAGCTAACTGTGACCTTAATAAGCCTACAAAGCTTAGAGAACACAAACCCAGCATTGTCAAAATGGTACCAAAATCTACCTACCAGCACCTCTCGAGCTCACAAATTAATATATCAGTTTACAATAGTGTACAAATGTTATGATTGCATTGGACATTATGTGCCACAATTTATATGATGTTATAAAAACCAAACCAAATGTTCCTTAAAATACTGAACAAGTCAAAGACTGCAGAATGGCTTCTTTTCTGCTGTATTTAGATATGCTTGCATTCATAAGAGAGAGACGGTGCCATCTTGTGGCAGTAATGAGGAATTGTAGCATTTTCACACATATTGCTTTACTTATTATAAAGGGGACATAACATAACATATGTTCGGATGAGGTTTATTAAATGCTGTAATGAAACACAAACACATTTTAGGATATTGTATTTCGTGTGTTGTGTCGCTGTATACTCCAGTTTAGTAAACGGAAACAAACCTGCCTCGTCTCTGTTTTCTTCTTCTCTCTTTGCAGTGAGGATGTTCGCACAGCCAGTGTCACCGCTGTGGGAGACGTCACATGTCTGGTCATTGATAGAGAGTAAGTGCTTCTCTTTGTTACCCATAAATATGAGTTGGATATGAGGCGGTGGAGCCTGTGGTTCACGTGTTTGTGTTTCAGGTCCTTCAAACAGCTGATTGGAGGACTGGAGGATGTCAACAATAAGCTGTATGACAGTGATGAGGTCAAGGCGAAGTGAGTGCTTTCATATATTTTGAAAAGGTATTTGTGCTTCTAGGTTTCTGTAGGAGCTGCTGTGGAAGGTTCTCTCATTTATCACTCAATCATCATTGCAAAAGAAATAAACCAGGAAAAAATGACAATAATAATAATTTATATTACATTACATATATCGCAATGCACAATATCTGAAGGCGATATATAGTCTCATATCACGATATTGATATAATATTTATATATTTGGATGTGAAGATGATCTGACATGTTATCTGCTGTTCTCTGCAGACTGCAGGCAGAGGCAGATTTCTTCTCCAGTGTGTCACTCAGTGATTTTAATGTCGTCTGCACTCTGGGGATGGGAGGCTTCAGTCGTGTAGAACTGGTGAGTATATGAAGATGTTTTGTAGCAGCTGATAATGAGCACATACATGTTTTTCTTGTCTGTCTGTACCTAATGTGTTTCTTTGCATGTTCAGGTTCAGTTAAAGGATGATCCCAGTCGATCGTTTGCCCTGAAAGTGTTAAAGAAACGCCACATCTTGGACACCAGTCAGCAGGGCCACATCCTGTCAGAGCGCCGCATCATGATGGAGGCTCACAGTCCTTTCATCATCAGGTCAGACAGCAGCTTTATAGTTGCTGACTTGAGACTGAAACACATTCAGGTGTAATTAAAAGTGCACAACGGGTACAGGAAGTGATTGTTCTCCTCTTCCTGTAGGTTGTATCAGACTTTCAAAGACTCCAAATATCTCTACATGCTGCTGGAGGCTTGTCTCGGGGGAGAACTGTGGACACTGCTGCGAGACAGGTGTGTGATTGTGTGTGATTGTGTGCCAATCGACTATGAAAGAGTGTGAAATCGTTGGCACGAGGGTTTGCTTTTGTTTCAGGGGTTCATTTGATGATGGCATCACGCGGTTCTACACAGGCTGTGTCATCGAGGCTCTGGCTTTCCTGCACTCCAGAGGTATCATCTACAGGGACCTCAAACCTGAAAACATCATACTGGACCACCGAGGATATGCCAAGCTGGTGTGAACACGTGTTTTCCAGACGTTTAATAATGTGATTTAAAGGATAATCTTCCTCTTCTTCCTCTGTGCCAAAGACCATAAACTATCAACAACATGTCAGAGAGTCACACGGCTGCGCGGGTCACATGTTCCTTCATCATAGTTTCTTTAGAATAATAACGTCTCTGAAAAGTGTCTGCTGATACTGTTCTGATAGCTTTTAACACGTCTTGACTTTGTACTAAAGAGAAATTCACGATGTCTGTTGTGTTCAGAGTCTGATCGATACGATGGGTGTGAATAAATGGTGATGGTTTACTGTAAGAGGACCACGTCCTTGTGCGTATGCGGCCGCCTCTTCCTGACACAGAAACACTTTCCAGACACTGAAAATGTGATCGCTGTTATTAGTCACAGGAGCCGTTTCCAAACTAAATTTAATTAATGTGTTGAAGGAACGTGTCAGCCGGTGCAGCGGTGCGCCTCATTGATGTGTTTTTAATAGCTTTTGGACAACAAAGTAGGTCTACAGCACAGAGGAAGAAGATACTTTAAATACACACACACAACATTTGTTAGTAGATCAGTTCACTGTTTATTTTGATCCAAACATGAGATCTTTAAGCTCAGGCTCAGATATATGACAGAAGACATTCAGTCATGGTACACATGTGTTTCTTTCACTCAGGTGGACTTTGGTTTTGCGAAGAAGGTGGGTCTGGGAAAGAAGACGTGGACGTTTTGTGGGACTCCCGAGTATGTCGCACCTGAGATTATCCTGAACAAAGGCCATGACAGCTCGGCCGACTGTTGGTCTCTGGGGATACTGGTGTTTGAGCTGCTCAGTGGCAGGTACAGCAAACATTTATTTACTTATTTATTCACTAATAAACAAGTTTAATCCTCAATTATGTCATAACAGAACCTCTTTTTATAGTAAACAAGCTCTGTTTGAGTCCTGGGTTGAATCAATAAAACTGTTTTGGGTCTCTACTCTCTACTCTGCCTCCAGTCCTCCATTTTCAGGCTCTGATCCCATGAAGACCTATAACATCATCCTGAGAGGCATAGACATGATCGAGTTTCCCAAGAAGATCACCAAGAGTGCTGCTAACCTCATCAAACGACTCTGCAGGTTGTCCATCCACCTTAGACTACATCTACATTAACCTGACTAAATTAATGAATAAACAACTTCCTCTGTTCAGTCTCTTCCTGCCCTCTGTGATCACCAAAGTCACAATATAGTTGTACAAAATAGTGATAAAATTGCAACTCATAAACACTTTATTTTAAGAAGAAGATTGTTTTGGAAAAGCTCAGTCAAGAAAAATAAGAAAAGAAAAATATGCATTTCCACATTTAAAGGTGACATATTCAGATTTTCAAGTTTGCCTGCAAGTCAAAAGTCAGGGCGTTGGTTCGTCACCTATGAATGGACGTCCGTTAGGTAGCCTTTGTTGCTAAGGTGCCTTCTCAGGTGTTTCCATGTGTTAGTATATTTCAGATTTTGGCTCCAACATGTACGGATGGATTTGAGGAGTTTACATTACAAGTAAATAACAAGACAAAGAAGTGAAAGCCTGCTGCTAGAGTTTGTTATATGGTTTGTCTATACAGTTACCTGAAGCTGACCAATCAGAACAGAGCAGGACTCATACTCTTTTTATAATATGTGTGTGTTTCACAGGGACAATCCCTCAGAGAGGCTGGGAAATCAGAAAAATGGAGTGAAGGACATCCAGAAACACAAGTGAGGCAGTAACAAAGCTTATCACGAGTTCTCACTGAGTGCTTTCTGTGGGAGATAAGGCTGTAGTCATGGCAACACGTCCTTGTCCTTCAGGTGGTTCGAGGGCTTCAACTGGGACGGCCTCCGACAGGGAACCATAGACTCTCCGTTCACTCCCACAGTGAGTATCCTTCAGCATCTGTGATGTACCTGGAGGAGAGCAGTAACATCCTGTGTTTTTATCTCAGGTGGACGGGCCGCTGGACAACAGAAACTTTGATTATTTCCCAGAAGACACGGATGACCCTCCTCCTGACGAAGAGTCTGGCTGGGATGCTGAGTTTTAACTGAACAACAAACACAGTTGAAACAATCAGAATCATGTTTGGTGTCATTGTACTGGAGGTACAACGAATGTTGAGGACAAAGACGGAGTGAAATCAGAAGGAATTATTCATTTCCTGTGAACGTATGCAGAGCAAACAGCGACGTTGCCCTTTAACACAGTGTACAATACAATCATCACAGAGCCAAAAGATGCAGCATGTTGCAGTATAATCGTTGATGAGGTTGCACTACTGCAAGGAAATACTTCAAGAATAAAACTGTACTGTTACAAGAGAAGAATATTTTAATCAAAAATATATCTGTCTTTATTCTCAATAAATATTGATCATTATAGTGTCCTGTTGTTGACAATTAGCCAAATAATAAGAATATGAATTAAATTATATCAAAGCCGTCAAATTCATATTAAGAATTTCATATTTAAGTCTGTTCAAAACTTACAACGCTAATATTAGCTTTATTAACGTAAATAAAAATTCATATAAATTCTGGTGTTGTTTTTAAGCCAACTAAACCAAAACTAGGGCTTCGACTAACCATTATCTAAATCTAAATTAATCGATAACTAATCAATGAACCTACTTTTTTTATCCATTCTTGAGACTTTTGCTGGTAAATGTGCAGCTGCTCTGATTGTAAACCTCGTATGTGTTACGCAAGCAAGCGAACAACAACAACAACGACAACAACAACGGCAGAGCAGAAAGAAGTGTTTCTCAGTAGTTTTACACTCAAGCCACATGTTGGGTTTGTTGGTTTTGTTTGGTTTCTGTTTTTGGACAAACAGGAAGACTTAAATCTGACCAAAAGACTCTTTTCTTTTAAATCCTTCCTGTATGGTTTGTACTCTGAACTTCAGCGTGGCAGTAACCCTAAGCCTATTGTTTAATATCAGAATATATTTGACTGGAAATAAACGAAGCTCAGTGTGACTTTTGTTCACATGCTTGGTGAGTGTGTGCTGGAGGGGGAGTTAATGAAAACTAAAGATGCTTATCAGCGCCTGCTGACCTCCAGGCTAATGAAGTCGTTAGAGTCGTGTGAGGTTCACTGGTTCCTGCGGTAAACCGGCCATAATGGAAACACAGCCACCGACAGTAATGACTCTCTCACAGTTCTCTGATAACTCACACACAGATAAGACACACCGGTTTTTCCACGTCTCCAACAACAACAACAACAACAACATTGGTTCTGTGTGTTTAGACTGAAGAGTAAAAGAAGTAATATGGAATATGAGCTGACACAACATATGTCAAATTAGCTGAGTATGAACAGATATTTCCCTCTGACCACGTATGTAGATATGAACAGAGACAGACCTGCATTTATAGATATTTAGAGTTAAACAGTTTACACATTACTAGTGTTTACTACTAAACACTAAACCAACATAATATGTTGCTGCTGGTATCATTTTTACCACATTGACGTGTTCAGACAGAGAAGCTTTGATTGCAGTCATCACAGATTTAACTTTTAAGATGAAAATATTGAGATAAATATAGTTTTTATTGTCTTTTATTTGCATGAGTTTGACTCTGCACAGGTTGAATAACACAGTTCCTTCTTTCTGCAGCTTTTCTTGTTGCTCCTGAAGTTCACAGAGGACATTTGAACTGTCCTGCTGCGTTCACAGTCACTGATCAGCTTGTTTCTGCTCGACTGAGTCACTACACAAGAAAACAACAGACGTGACTGGAATCAGAAATGAGCCTCCTGCTATTTATAGACTTTATATTGTTACACGTTGTTAACAACACAACACACAAAACACACAACAGACGCGTGTAGTTTTCTAGTTTTTATCTGATTAGTTAATAAGAGAACATAAATGATGATTTTTACTTTTAATCACTTGTAAACAACGTTGTTGCTGCACATGTAGCTACATGTATGTACGCATGTAGTTGCATCCCTTTGTGTCTCCAGGTAAATGTGGAAATATCCAATTAGCGCTGCGAGTTAATTACATACATGAATAAACCATTAACCGCGCGCCCCCGCGGAAATGGCGCGCTCTGATTGGACAGTCCCAACCGCGCTTCATATAAATACCGAGTGAGGCTGGTGAGGCAGGACAGGCAGGAGAAGAGGAAGACAACAAAGACCAGAACAGTCCGTCATCATGAACATGCTGCCCGGCTCCGCTCTGCTGCTGCTGCTCGTGCTGAGCTCCACCGCCTCCTGCTTCCAGCTGCTGCCGGACGAGGCTGCTCCCCGCCGGGCACGATTCTCCGCAAACAGCCCGAGTGAGTCCCGGTTCTGTTGCACATGTTTCATGCATCATGTGCAACACTTAGGCTGAACTCTGAACTTTTAAAGGGCCATTTCCTGCACATTTTCACAGTACACTTTATTACTGATTATTTCTATAATAACCTGCTAAACCTACTAAAGAACTGTTGTTGGGGCCCATATATAATATATGGTAGTGACTTATAGCTGAAATTAAATTAACTGTTAAATACTTAATTACTGAGAAAATACAGGAATCATAAAATTAAGGGACCTGCGTTACAAAATAATTTCAGGTTTATTTACAGTTAATATTCTAGTTAGAAGATGCTCGTCTATCAGCAGGTCACATCTGACAGGTGTGTGTGGTTTAGTGTATTAGTAATTCAGAGGTTTTACAGCTGTGTGTCTTTGTTTGCAGCTGATGTGGCCAGATGTTTGAACGGTGCTGTCGCTGTGGGCTGCGGCTTCTTTTCCTGTCTGGAAAACTCGACCTGCGACACCGATGGGATGCACGAAATCTGTGAACTCTTCTTCCACACAGCGGCTACCTTCAACACAGAGGTCTGTCTATTCATTTACAGTGTATATATGTATATATGTTTACTCTACCTACCTGTGTGTGTCCACCTGTTTGACCTGCGTGTTGTTCTTCAGGGCAAAACATTTGTGAAGAAAAGTCTGCAGTGCATCTCTCAGGGAATCACAGCCAGAGTTTTCCAAACCATCCGCCGCTGCAACATCTTCCAGAGGATGATCGCTGAGGTCTGAACGCTCACTGAGGACGACACGCCTCCGTCTCTGTGCTCTGGTCAACTTAATCATTTATATTTTGGTCTTTCACAGGTGCAAGAAGAGTGTTACACCAGTCTTGACATCTGCACTGTGGCTCGTACCAACCCTGACGCCATCGGAGAGGTGGTGCAGGTTCCTACTCACTTCCCCAACAGGTCAGGACCGAGGACGCAAACACCTGTTGAACGAGCAGAGAAGCATTAACGCCTGTTAACAGTCCGGTTCAGGGGTCTCAGATCATGAGCTTCATCATGTTTCACTTTTAGTGAATTAATGGGTTTAAATTACTACTCTGAAGCACTTTCATGAAAGTTATTTAATGATGTACAAGGTCAAAATACAACATCTGACAAATGAACGTCTTATGAAGGTGTACAGTGGCCTTTTACAGCTTTCCCCCTGAAAACGACCCTATGAGAGCTGAAAGTGATCCAAAACAGTAAAGTTGCAGCAGATAAACAACAAGCTCTCTGTAGGTTTGTCTGTATGTTTGCAGCTTCTCAAATGTGAGGATTGGATTTGTATGTGTCCAACATGATAGTAAACAGAAGTTATCAGACAAAGAAGACATTTGAAGTAATCACCTTGGGCTTTGAGAAATTATAACAGCTGTCTTTCACCGTTTTCTGACAACTTATAGTCACAATGGTTCATGGAGACATTACTGTGCAGATGAACAAGAAGTTAAGACCTCCGCTTGTGTGTATGCTTGTTCAGGTACTACAGCACCCTGCTGCAGACGCTGCAGGCCTGCGACGAGCAGACGGTGGCAGCGGTGAGGGCCGGCCTCATCGCCAGGTTAGGCCCCGACATGGAGACCTTCCTCCAGCTCGTCCAGAACAAACCCTGCTCCAGCGGCTCCGGCTCGGCCGCCTACAACAACCCGGCCAGCTGGAGGAACATGCCTGTGTTCAACATCCAGCCCGGCTTCAGAGGCAGAGACCCAACTCACCTGTTCGCCAGAAAGAGATCTGTGGATGACAAGGTGGGGGGGATGAAAGGCGAGGAGTAGTAATGGAAACCATTCATGCATGTTCACATCTTAAATATTGTTTCCACACATACTTACACATCTATGCACACGGATAACACTTACAAACATGCAGCTTTCTCCTCAGATTATTTCTCATAATGAATACCTGTGCAGCAAAGAACTTTAGATGGAACTTTGGGGTAATATTTACTTACATATATTAACATTTAAGTTGATTCTTGGTGATAAATATGTGAAAAACACTAATTTGTTACTGTCGAGCTAACCAGAGCAATCTGTGTGACAGATATTTTTTTAAAGAGGCCTACCACAGTGATTATGATTGATATTTATTTTCTTAAACAAGTTAATTTATGAGGATGTTATATTTAATGTAGAGTGAGGACAGAGTTGTGAGTTGTGTGCAGGTCAGAAGATGTTTCCATGCTGGTCGTGGAGCTCTTTAACACTCCTGATGGTCTGAGATCACTTCACTACTTCAGTTGGATGTGAGGTTTAATTGAGACGTTACCTTGATTGTATGATGATAAATCTGAGGTGCTGACGTGGCTGTTTGTGTTAGAAATAAATGATGTTATATGATTGACTTTGGCTGTTGTGGTTTTATTGATGTGTCCGTTGTTTTAAATCCATGTTTGTGGGTTTAGTCTCCATCACTTCCATTGTAAGTGTGTTATGAAGGGATCTAATGGTCAGTATGAACAGGAGGATGATTACACCAAGAAACACATGTTCACTGTTCATTTACTGACTGTTGTTTTAAGACAAACTGTGAACTTGTCCTTTAAATGCTCGACCTCATTTATTTAAGTCAATTACTTTATTTATCCCACAACAGGGAAATTCACTCATTACCAGCAGCGAAAAAAATAGAAACAAGGAGGGAGTGTTTTTTTTTTTACATATTTACAAAAAGTACTAAATTAAAAATGTGCAGATTTAAGAAGAACAAACAAAAAAGACAAACAAGAACAAACAAGAACAATGTAATTCGTAGAGGAGCCACCAGGCGGCGTCACTGCATGTCGGCAATCAGTTCGTCTCTTCAAACTGAATTTTCTAGATGCTCCAAACTTTCACTTCTTGTATTTAAAGAAATGTTTCGTGTGACTCAGTGTCCATTCAGACATGAGACTGACATGTGACATGTTACCATGACAACAGATTAAAGTAAAGACATTAAAATACTGAGCTGACACCCTGACGTGACCTCTGAGAGAGGTGACTGTGGTGTTTGTAGAGGCCTGTTGTCTGGGTTGTGGAGGTATTAAATGACACCACAGTGGCTCTCGCTCATCTTTCCCACCACCTAACAGCCGACCCATAATGGCTCCTCACCTCTGATATGGCCCATTAACCTCCACCAGGCAGGGTGAGAAACAGACACACATCCTCCCTCAGCAGGGAGCGCTGATAGCTCTGAGGCGTCAGCGCCGACAGCAGAGGCGACGGCTGTTAACAGCCCTCATTTTCAGGAATTAGACCTGTTAAATAACACACACACACACACCTCAACATGCTTACTGAAGGTTTGCATGGAGGCAGAGAAGCAAAGTGTAGATGTTACAAAGTGCTTTTTATAGGAGACACAACTGAATTCATGAATATAAGCAGAATAAAATGGAAATTAAAAAATGAAGAGAAAGACAAAGAAAGCCAAGATGCTTTTAAAGATGTGACTGATTAATCGTCTCTCAGACTCTGTGGGAGTCTGTTGCTAACTGAGTATTGTTACTGGGCCTAAAATGAATTACTGTTTGATCCGAGGTACTGAACCTGCAACCTGCCTTAAAAAGCCTTTAAAAACATTGAATCCCCTCAAACTAAAAACGCCTTTGAGTATTAACGTGTTAAATGTCTCCTTCCTGTTCCTGGTGGGTTATGGATGGTGTTATTGTAGAAAACAACACGAGCGTTCAGGCTGTAACAAAACACTGTGAACAGCAGGTATGTATTTGTGATGTCAGCCAGCAGCCGCAGAGCCAATAACATGTGACGGACACGATTACATGATGCATGAAGCGTCCGGTCATCCGTGACACAACGTTTCCTCTGCGTCTGCTCTCTGTGGGAAGGAAAGCTGCTCCTGGAGGCTCCGGAGAGAAAACTGTGTGTGTGATGGATGGTGAACAGGCCTCTTTCAGTCCAACAGACACACATAGTCAACAAGTGGAGACTTCCTGTCCAAGGTCATACACACACACACACACACACACACACACAGGCTGGACAGTTTTAACATTCATATTAGTGGCTTCTGTTATTAGTGCTCATTGTTATATTTCTTATCTTCTTCTTTTCAGTTTATTCCTGTTTTGATAAGCAACGATCCAGCAGCTTCAGCTCTCACACACATCTTCCTCAAGAAATTCACATTTGATTGTATTTTATTTATCTATCTGTGCTGTTCACTGACCTTTGGTGGTGATCTGATGGGCACTTTGCACATAAATAGTTGTTTGTATCCACACCAATACTCCACCAATATTTCACCTACACGTCATTCAAATCTCAAATGAGACACAAGACTTCAAACAGCTTTTAATTACCTTGCAATGGCTTCAAATAAAAACATGTTTTACTGTGATTTTCTGCTCAGATTCAGACTTCTGTTTCCATGTTTGAGGACTGTACAGTTTCAGCTAAAATGAGGATAAATCTGAAAGTATTTGACCTTTAACCTTGTGACGTTCCTAATCTGAGCCCAGATGAACTCCTCTTTGTTCATTTGGACTCTTGACTGTTGCTTTAATGATGCTGGTTAACAGGTTGATGATATGTCTCATGTTGTTTCTGCTGCACGTTTAATCACAAAATGACTCCAGTTAAAAATTGAAAAGCATTTTAATACTGTTAATGAGTTATTATACACATTCATCTTGAAGCGGAGGATAAGTGCAACACTGACTTAATCTTTGGCAACATCATATAACTGGACGTCCAAACCTGATGCAGAAATACACAAATATACGTTGAGCAATAAAATTATTTTTTTTAAAAAGAGAAAAAAAAATCCTGACTTTATGTTTATCTCTTTCCAGTTTGTTCTCCCAAATAACACAAACGATTATTTACAATATTCACACTGAGAACATTATTATTATTAACAAAACACTGCTGCAACGGGCAGCACAGGAAGCAGGAGTCGCCCAGCTCTGTCAGCCTTGTATTGGCTCAACTATGAAGTCTTTACACCCTTTATGAATGAGCTGTGCTGCTGCTTCCTGAGTCTCAGTCCAGCTGTTCCTCACATCAGGACGACGGTGGAGCAGCTCGCCTGAGCTCCTCGTCTGGACGGCCGCTGCCGTCGCCCCGTGCAGCAGAGGACACGGGATGAAGGTGAACCAGGAAGGGAAACATCCCACAGCGCTTATGTGGAGTACGTGGAGGCCGACGAGCCGACGGGAGAATACTGGAGCAGAGGCACGGCCAGGTCCAAGTACTCCTGAGCAGACAGGGAAGAATTATTAATTACATTCACATTTTATTACAACATATTTTACTTCAGTGAGCCTCCAGAAATGTTCTTCAGTACTTCAGATCGTTGTTACAAGTTACAAAAAATCTCAGTCAGAGAGGAGCTTTCATCTGGTTTGGACCTGTGAGCGTATCCAAAAACATTGTAGGGACGCACGCTGTTATTCCAGATGGTTTATATATTTATTTTACCAGGAAAAAAGTCCTCTGAGACAGTAAACTGAATATATTAAAAACAAGACATTTGAAGTTTCATCTTTGGGAAACAGTGATCTGACATTTTTCACCATTTTATACTTAAAGTCCTCAAACACAAAGAACAGCTGAGGCAGATGTGAAAATCATTAGTTTTGCAGGTATTTGTACATAAATCAAAATGTTGGACATATTAAATATTGATCAGATGATGGTTCCAGTGGGAACAATGAAAGTCTGTCAGATGTTGAAACACTTAAATAAAGCATGTGTGACCTGTGACGGTCAGTGGATCACCAGAGTCAGCAGGATTCATCCTCTGGGGAACATAAATGTCTGAACAACATTTCATAGCAATCCAACAGATACGAGAGCTGCTGCGAGCACGGCTACACAACACGTTACCTGGTTAGCCATGAGGGACAGCGTGCGGTCTAAATCCTCAACCAGCTGCTGGAAGGTTGGTCTGCGGGACGGGACGGCGTGCCAGCAGTCTCTCATCATCAGGTACCTGAAGAAAAAACACACGGCAGAGTTATAACGAAGCCATGAACCAGAAACAGCTTCTATATTTATAGTTTCTGGTTTCTTTAGTCCTCTGTGACAGTAACTGATTATCTTTGAGTTGAGGACAAAAAACATTTGAGGATGTCATCTTTTTTCATAATTTCCTGACAATTAAACGATCAATAATAATAAAAAAAATCAATAGTTTATTAATTAATTTACTACTAAAAAACACTATAGTGAACTGGTCATCCTGACATTTATAGTTCAGTAGATTCAAGGCTTTTCTAAATTAAATCTGGTGTGAGAAACTGAAATAAGATGAAGGCAAAGTGAGGAAGAGCGCGTGTTGCCGTGACGACCGCACACAGCCGTGACGTCTACTCACAGCTCCTGAGTGCATGCAGAAGGTTTCTCCATGCGGTGTCCCTCCTTTAACAGCTTGAAGAGCTCCTCCACAGGGACTCCGGGGTAAGGAGACCCACCGAGGGTGAAGATTTCCCAAAGTAAGACTCCAAACGACCACCTGCAGCAGGGAAACATAATGAAGACTCTCAGCTGGATGGAAAAATGTATCTGCAGGTCTTATAAAGTCCTCAGAAGTGGAAACGTTTGAAACACTCACACGTCACTTTGGTGTGTGTAGATACGGTCAAACAAAGCTTCAGGCGCCATCCACTTCACCGGCAGTCGACCCTGCAGGAAAATTAAAATCAGCCGCTCACTCTCTGCAGAACAAACTCATCAGTTCATCTTCTATCCTGCTGCAGAACATGTGTCTTACATTAGTGGTCTTCTTGTAGTAGTCGATGTGGTGGATGTCTCGGGCCAGACCGAAGTCCGCTATCTTCATCACGTTATCTTCTGTGACCAGCACGTTCCTGGCTGCCAGATCTCTGTGAATACACTGCAGAGGAAACACACAGCTGGAATCAGCTTCACGATGACAGCAGATAAACTGATTCTGCAGTCGGTGCCGTTAAACCGCTGCAGAAGCAGAAAACGTCATTAAAGCAGCAGAAAAAAATGATTGAAAAGATTATTAATATTAATATTGTGTCGTTGCATTTATTTACTATGTGACATGATGTTTACATTATCTCTGGTTTCTCTGCTGATAAACATGATGACTCATCATCATATTTTAAGTTGATATATGTTGAACTTGTTAGTAAACAGTTGTTTACTTCCACATCCAGCAGCAACATCATCATCATGTGGAGTCGTGTTTGTGTCCAGCTGCTGAATCTAAGTCCAATATTGACTCTCTGTTAGTGTTTCTGCTCTCTACCAACTCCTGAGGGAAACATCTAAATGCTGCACTATGTTCACCAGCTGCTCTACAGTAACTGTGTCTGGTAGCAGTTTGGCTTTTTACAGCTTCTTCTCTGAAAACGACGCTATGAGAGAGCGTAAAAACGGACCTTCTTTGAGGCCAGGTACGTCATTCCTCTGGCCACCTGGTATGCAGCAGACACCAGCTCTCTGATCTCCAAACTGCCCAGAGCCACGTGCCTCGGGCCGCTCCAGTACTCCAACCCGACCGGCCGGTGAGAGCGCAGGTACTCCCTTAGATTCCCCTGAGAGGCGTACTCCACCACCACATACAGAGGACCTGAGAGACACAGACGCAGCAGGTGATGTGTCAAGCATCTTGTAAACACGTCACTGATCATTACTCCTCACACTCACCGTCCTGCGTGCACGCTCCCAGCAGGTTGATGATGTTCTTGTGTTTACCGATCATCTTCATCATTTCCATTTCAGAGATCAGGTCAGACAGGTCCTTCTCTGTGGCATCCGCTGCACACAACAGGAAGATATTATGATCAATATTAAACTTCAAAATGAATGAATGATTGATCGAATGATCAAATGATTAAAAATCACATCTGTAAAACTTTAGTGTTACACGACATAAACTGCTGCAAGCAAAGATAAATGATTAAACAGTAATTATAATAATAAAAAAGATCACTCGATAAGTCGATCAGGACTATTGATTCATCGTAACAGATTACAGCTGAACTGTCATAATAAACATAATGACAATAAATAAAAACTGTTGTGTATTTTTCCTGTAGTTGTAATCTACAAAAATATTGATGATCAATTAATTATTTTACACCAACTTTCACTGGTTTAAGTTTTAAACTAAATATTTTTGAGTTTTTGATTGTTGCACAAAACAAGACACGTCTGAAAACTGTGATGAACATTTTCCACTATTTGTTTTACATTTTATAGAGCAAGCAATTAATAATTTAATTGGCAATCTAATTGTTAATGAAACCAATCGTTAGTTTCAGCAGGAACTGAGGAATCATCTTTATTCTGAATAATCAAACAAGACAGAAGAGGCAAGGAGCCGATGGAGAAAAAACACAATACGTTCAAGAAAACCTAAAATGCCAGCGGGTCAAATGTAAACACAAACACAAACAAACACAAACAAACACAAACAAACACCTCGAAATAACCAAAGTCTCAAAGATGTGAGGAAACATGACAGATCCAGTTCTCACCTTTCAGCATCTTCACAGCCACCTTGGAGAGACGTGCAGGTTTGTTTTTGTCGACGCCGACGGCCTCGGCCAGCACCACCTGACCAAAACAACCTTCTCCCAGAGGCTTCCCCAGAGTCAGCCTGAGGAAGAAGATAAGTGTCATGATTGGCTCGTAGGTTCACGTCTTAAAGTGAGCAGATGATTGCACAGAGAAGAAAACAAACCTGTCTCGAGACAGCTCCCAGAGAGGATCGTAGGGAAGTTCGTACTCTGACACTCCAGCCAGGATGGTGGTGGCTGCGCTGGAGAGACGAGACTGACGCATCAAACACATCCCTGACTGCAGCGAGGACGACGACTCGACCGACACCTGCAGGGACGCAGAGCGGGCGTGAATGTTCGTGTCCTCTGTGAGCACAGAGACAGACACAAGGTGGGACAGAAGCGGACATACCTGTCTCCTCAGAGGAATGCTTTTGGCTAGTTTCTGTACGGCGAGCTGGCTGTGGAAGTCGCTCTTCTTCGGGGCGCTGCAGAGTCTGCAGATGACTGCGGTGATGGTGAGGATGATGATGATAAAAAATCCCAGGCAATAGATGAAGATCTCCAGATACATCTGCGAGGGCAGCGGGGCAGGATGCTGGTCTGAGAGACAGAGGACGGCGCAGACATCAGAAGTAATATTTCACGTCTGACAGAAAGTACGGCGTCTGATCTGAACGTACCGTTGACCACGGTGAGCCAGGCAGAGTGATACGACACGCCGATGGAGTTTCCTGCCAGACAGGTGTACTCTCCTGAGTCCTCGAACGTCACGTTCCTCAGAGTCAGAACCTCCATTTCTTCATATGTGGTGTTCAAACCTGCAGTCTGACACAGAAAACAGAACGACACAGACGTTAGTGGATCTGAGTAAACAAACTGTACATCATTAAAACAAACTGAATAAAATCCTCAGAAGATATCAAAAACAAAGACGTGTGAACATTCAGACTAACAACATGGTGACAGAAAATCAATCTGCAAATATCATTCATTGAAGCAGAAACAACCAATGTAAACTGAACATCTTCAGGTTTTTGACTGTTGACATCTGAAGACGTCGCCTTCAGCTTTGAGACATTTTAACGGCGGCTGTTAGGACGCCAGAAAGCTTTAACGCAGGAATGAATACTGGTTCCTCTGAGTGTAAACAGACGTTTTATTGTGATCGGACGAGGAACACAATGATACGTGCGAGGCTGCTGGCTTCAATCCACACACAACAAACCGCAGCCCGAGCGTCTCTCATCACAGATGTGGTTTCACTCTGCTCTGTCAAACACAAGCGAAAGCAGAGACCGACTCAACTGCTGCTTCTGAGGAAACACTCAAACTGAACATCAATAAATCATACAGACGCTGCACATGTGATCAACATGCAACACAGTTTCATACAGTTTATACATAACTGCAGAGAGAGTTGCTTTATTATAACTAATAATAGTCATTGATTTATCTGTTGATTATTTTTTTCAGTTCAGTTTCAGTTATTTGGACTTTAAAATGTCTGAAAAATGTGAAAAATGTGGATCAGCGTTTCAATGTGATGTCCTCATGTGTTCACAACTCAAAGATATCCAGTTTACTGTCACAGAGGACTGAAAACATTCACATGCAAGAAGCTGGAATCAGAGAAAATGACTCAAAACCATAAATTGATGAAAATAGTCGGATATGAATTAAATAGTTGACCCTAATAGATTAATAAAAAAGATATTTATTGAATGAAGAAGCAGCAGAAGGTTTAAGGTTTCAGTGATGTATAAATCTCCAAAGCTTGAACCTCTGAGCGACGTAGATACCTTGAGAACGCGGACGTACGGGAGCCCGTCTGGTCCTTCTCTGCTGCCGTTGACCGTGATGTGTTTGAGCCACTGGATGTGAGGCTGCGGGTGACTGAACACTCGACATACAAACTCCACGTTACTGCCGACGACCGCCGTCTGATTGGCTGGCAGCCCGGCCTGCAGGATGGGTCTGTGAGGAGAGCGCTCTGAAACACAACGGCTTCAATCAGAGGCGACGTGAGCCGCATCATCTATACGCCAGAGAGGGAACACTGGACGTCTAAAACTCAGACATAGATTTTCTTACCGATGACATCCAGCAGGTAGGTGTGTTTGAGGCTCCCGTATTCATTCTCCACCACACAGGTGTAGTTACCTTTATCAGACGGAACCACTGACTCCATTATGAGAGTCCACATGTGGTCTCTGATCTGAAAGAGTCAAGAAAGACGAATCAGTGAAACAACTTCCTCTTCTGAGGTTGATGTTTGACAGAAATCTGGAAAACACACCTTGAATCCTCCGATTCGGTGGTCTTTCCTGAACTCTTTCCCGTTCTTGTACCAGCGCAGCGAGGGAACAGGGTTTCCTGTTGCTTGACATCGAAACTTGACGGTCTTACTAGCAGGAACGATGTGGAGCTGCTTCTCCATCTTATCTGGCGTCAGCCACTGAGGCGCCAACGCTAACAAGGTAAACATCATGATTACAATCATTCGGCTTCATGTTTTCAACACAGAAAAACCACAAACTGAAGCAAAGAGACAGAAAGAGAGCAGGAACGCCCCAGACTTACGTTGGAGCTTCTCGTTGCTTGTTGATAATTCATTGGAGAGTTTACTTTCCTCTGACGATGACTCGTCGTCTTCGTCTTCAGAGGATTTAAGTCCGACGGCTACAAAAGGAACGAGATGTTCAAAAGCTGTTTGGAAACACTGTGAATGAGACTTTAACACTCAGAAACATGCTTTTTATATTCAACTCATATTATGTCGTCCTGTACGCCCCTAATAATTTGCACACAGCCCCTAACACATGTGACGCTGGGAATCTGTTGACGTGTTGAAAATGGATATTATGATGAAAGTTCAGCTTTAACAAACAGTTCATAAAAACACAAATGTTTCTGGTTTTCAGGATTCGGGGATATTTTTGTGTAGCTGGCTTCATCCTCACAGGGTTTGCAGACTGTAGTTTGCAGGGAGGGAAGAGATTTGACTCCATAAACGTTTATATTGAGAAGATACGACAGAGCGAGCTGGGAAATTGAAAGCAGGTTTCGTTGATGAAAAGAGGCTGTAGCAGCGAAGCTACATGTGATGTGTTCTTTGACTGAGAGGCAAACAAGAATTTATGAGCTCAAAAACAACTGAATCACAACGAGTCAGCTGCAATCCAGATGGTCGCAACACAACAGACAAACACAGAGAAAAAGGTACATGCATATAAATACAAACACGGAGGACGGAGGCTTTTCTGTTACTGTGTCTGGACAGGATATACTGACCACAACCAGCACCCTGAGAGCCAAGCCTCACTTTCACCAGGAAATAAAAAAAATCACCCTAACCAGTTTCAGATGCTTCAAGGCTCAAAAACAGCCAAATCTTAAAAAAGTCACTTTCCCATTAAAGAAATTGTCTCATTGGAAAGTTTTACAACCTTTTATATAATACAACGTCTAAAACACCGCAAACACAGCTGGGATCAGACATGAAAGAGCCCTCAAACAACAGAGAGGAGGAAAAGCCCCAAACAACAGCCCCAGTTTATAAAAAGACAGCAGCAGCAATTACTCAGATTCACGTGAGTCTACTGAACAATAGGCCTGAACACAGAGGACTAAAGAAACCAGGAAATAATCATCAGAAACATCAGCGTCTCACCTGCGTCTGTGTCCGTGTCCTCAGTGGCCGGTCTGGACTGAGCCTGAGGAAACTGAACCAGCAGGATGCAGCACAGCAGCATCAGCAGCAGGACGCGGTGAGGGGAAGACATGTTGTCCTCGACGTCTAACACATCAACGTACGGAGACTTCTGCAGCACAGACACACAACAACATGCTTCAGGTCATTTACTACATCCAAACATCCCATCCCAAACTTTTAGCATCGATTACCAGTGGTTTGCATTCACTTTACTGGAGTACAGAGACATGAAACTTGATTTTTTTTTTTAATCTTGTGGTAATTGTGCTTCACCAAAACACTGTAATCTGTAATCTCTGTAATCTGCTCACAATAAACTCCACATCAGGAAGCCGCCTTCTTCTTGTCTGGTTTTCTGTGGCTGACTTGCTGCTCTTTCCTCTGCACATGCCCAGTAGGAGGAGAATTACCCATTTTAGCGTTTTAATGTGGACAGAGGTATTTGCAGAATCAAGCTGAATGTCCTGCTGTGGACGCGGGTTCGACCATCAGCACCCATCAGCAGCTCACACACCCTGCTGTTTAGCCCCGGCTGCTCACACTTGTGCAGCTGTTTCTGAGGTGATGAGATGTTGATACAAACCTTTGGCACTTCAGCTCACCTGTGAGCACTAAATATCCATCAGGTGTCAACACTGCAGCAGTAAATCACATACACACACTGCCTCACACACAGACAGGGGCCTCCACCATTTGCTCCATGTGATTCCTCATGAAGGAGTGAAATGTTCCTCCTACTCCAATAAACACAACTACACATTACTGTCAATATTTTTTTGGGTTTTTAAATGTAAGAACATTGTGAGAATTTCCCATCATGAGCTCCCAAAGCCCCAAATCACATCTTTGAATGTCCAAAATAGTCCAAAAAAAGCTGCAGATATTCAGTGAAAAGTTGTATAAATCAGAGAAAAGCAGTAAATCTGGAAAAAGAAACTTTCTTCTCTTAAATCTCTCAGACTTTTATCTGTGACGTTTCTTTATGTTCCAAGTCAGACTGATTTAACAAAGACACAGACAGACAAAGCAAAGACATATTTTCTCAATTAATCGATTAGTCGTTTGGTCTATAAAATGTCACCGTTTTCCAAAACCCAAGATGACGTCCACAAATAAGATTTTACAGTCATAAAGAATTGATTGATCGACTAATTATTGCAGCTGTAGTGAATCTTTCTCTAGATGTAGACTAGACAGATAAATAATCAGCAGTTATTAACACGTTTTAGGAAATTTTAAAGCAAAAATGCAAAAACTCAAATGTGACAATTTAATGCTTCTTGGTCATATCAGAGTAAACTGAATATATTTGAGTTTCTTACTGTCGGAAAACATCACTTTGCACTCTGTGAAAGTCATTTTTCACTATTTTCTGACATTTTATACAAAAAGCAAAAAGATGAATGGATTAAATAAAAAAGAAAACATCAGAGAAGTTGCAGTAAAGGACAGTAAAGACAGGACACTCCAGAGGAGACGTCTGTCCTTCAGCTCCAGCCTGCCAGCGGTGTCCGCGAGCATGATGAGCGGAGCGTGCCAGATTTATGAAGACATAATTAATATGTTACAGACACACACACACACAGACTTCTGTCCACGACACAAAGACCTTCATGTTGTCAACTTTTTCTTTTCGTGCAGCTCTTTCAAAAGGCACTCTGTAAAATATATTGGTCTCCTCCCTCCCTCCTCGTCCCCACATAAAACACATAAACACACCCTGCAAACATTCACACAGAGAACAGATTCAGAGACGACATCCTGCACCAAAATGAAAGCTGTAGTTGTTCAGAGCTCGTTGTATCCACACGATTATCACGATTCAAGATGAAAAAGACTCCTGACGTATAAAAGACACACAGACCTGCACATCTTCAGCATAGAGTCCTGTGAGCCTTTTGTATTTCTGACACTAATGACAAACATAGCTGATTATTTTCTACAGTAAAGTGAATATATCTTCAGGTTCTGGACAAATCAAGACGTCAGCTGATATTTTCTAAGCCAAACAATAACTGATTAATGGATAATGTTGATAATAGTGGGTCAGAACCAGACTGAGGCTCTGCGTGATATAAACGGGCCTCTCATTCACTGAAGCCAACGCAGAGAAACTGTTGCTGCAACACAACATGATGAACACACTGTCCTGTAACATGGAGGCTGTACTTCTGCAGTCTGTAGTTTTCAGACGTTTTCATATCAAAGCACCTTCACTGACACAACTTAGACCACATCTGATAAGATTCCTGCTTTATGGAAAGTGAAACCCAACATATTCACACATTCGGTCATTGTGTTCCTTATGGATGGAATTACAGTGAATATAAATCATTATTCTTTTTATTGGAGACCCTCTGGAACCACCTCAAGGACCCCGTGGAGGTCCCCGGACCCTACTTTGACCCTTACTTTGCTAGTGGCTCTGTGAGGCTGCATGTGAGATTAAAAAGCAGAAAGAGAAAAGTATCTTTAGGGCTGATTAATTTATTATTTTGCAACCTCAAATGTCTTCTGTCATCCAAAAACCATCATAGAGGAAAATATTCACATTGAAGAAGCTGAAACCAGAGAACGTTTCTTCTTACAAAATGACACAAAACGATTAATCAGTTATCAATATAGTTCATTTCCTGCCAGCTATAATATCATCCATGTGATATTTGATATTGCCAACATGTCCCGGCCTAATATGGACTTTCTGTCTGTACACAAGCTTTGAATAACCAGCCTCTCCCTGTCTTCACCTACACACCAGATTCTGCAGCAGGCTGGCAGCTCTGAATTGTTGTCATACTAACACACCAACTCCTGTGCAACACATTCATCTGAGCTGCAAAACAACACACTGCACACCACAAGGAGGGCCAAACAGGAAGAGACACCACGCTGCCTCGGAGGTGGAGGGCAGTGCACCTCATGGAGAGCTAATTTAAAAGGCACCAGAAGCAGCCAGGAGGGGAAATAACAGGGAGGTGAAGGAGGAGGATCTACTTTTTCAGTCTGTGCTGGCCTGAGTGTAGCTCAGCTGTCAAATATAGAAGAAAGGTTTTGTTTTTTTCAATTTCCGTTCTTTATTCGGGGAAACCTTGACTGAGCAAATTGCTCTTTTACAGCAATGCCCTGATCACAACAAACACAAACAATATACAGTAAAAACCCCAAAACGGTTGACAGTTAAATCAAGATCAAGTTAAAACAGTTAAAACCAGTTAAAACCAGTTAAAAGTTTAAACAAGATCAAAAACACAGTTTAAAACCAGATCAGTTAAAGCAAGAACACTGTATATTTCCCATACCATGTATTAAAACGGACACCAGTTTGTCTAACTTCAGTGTCTCTTTGCAGATGGTTCCATTTAGTTGGTGCATAAAACTGAAAAGCTAATTTGCCAGCCTCTGATCTTATTTGGGGTGTTTCTAGTGTCATAAAACCTTGTGACCTTGTGCTGTATGTGCAGTGTCTAAAATGTAAAAGAGAGGTGAGGTATGATGGTAATTTGCCTTGTAATGCTCTGTAAATAAAAAGGAGGCAATGTCTTTCCCTCCTCTCATGGAGAGAGGACCACCCTACATTCTCATATAGTTTACAGTGATGGTCACCAGTAATAAAACGTATAGCACTATGGTAAACTGATGGAGATGCATGCATGTAAATGATATCTCCATAATCTAAAATTGATAAAATGGTTGTTTCAACAATGGACTTTCTGCTCTTAAAAGAAAGGCAAGACCTGATTCTATATAAGGCACCCAGCAGATTCTTTGAGAGCTCAATCACATGTGTTTTAAAAGAAAGCTTATTGTCCATCACACACTCTTGAAAAGCATGAATTTAGTTTTTGATTCATTAAGAACCAATTTAAGACTATTAAAACAATCCTGAACACATTTAAAAGCAGACTGAAGGTATAAAACAGCTTTCTCAATGGTTTCAGCACAGGCATATAGGATTGTGTCATCAGCATAAAAATGGAATTTGCAATGTTCAAGGGAGCCACATATATCACTAATGTATAGAGTAAATAATAACGGGCCTAAAATTGAGCCTTGTGGGACCCCGTTTCTTAGACCTCAGAAGTCAAACCATTTAACTTTACAGCCTGTGTTCTGTCAGACAGATAATTCTGAAACCATCTAAAGGAACCATCATCAAAACCCAAAAGTTTTTCTAAGAGGAGAACATGATTGACAGCGTCGAAAGCTTTAGACAAATCAATAAATAGGTTGCTTATTTTGGAGTGTTTGGGGGAAAATGTACAGCAGGATGATGACATATGAGAAGGCTGAGTGGAAAAGTGAGTGAGGCGTCACATACTTCATGATGATTTAGATTACTACCAAATCACTGTGACTGTAAAAGTCTCATTAAGCTGCTGCGGAGAACTGTAAATACTATAAATACTGTACTGAGTATTTACAGCTTTGGAGGAAGTATCCAGTTCATTTAGTAACAAATGATTATACTGCTGGTTATTTTCTTGGGTTAATCATTTTTTAAATGAGTATGAGTTTCCTAAGATGACCATCATGTCAGACACAGAAAGACATGACATCATCACATGTGAGAGACATGAATCAGATAAAACAAGTAAAAACTGCAGAAAATACACGTAAACAATCTAAACATCAACATGATGATATAATATAAGAGTATTAAACACATGGACTCTATTGACCACATGAGTACTTTTACTTTTGATACTTTAAGTGCATTTTATTATAAATACTCTTTTACTCACATGTCACATGCTGAATACAGAAGTTTTACTTGTAATTGAGTATTTTTACAGTGTGCACCGAATATAGTTACTTATACTATAGTATAAATAGTATAAACTGAGATTTTTCATTCAAAACATACAGTTTATAAAACAGTAACAGTTTAAGTAGTATTTTACAGTGTATTTCTACTTCTACTATCTGAATACTTCCTGCACAACAACATAAAGAGAAAACACCAGAGTGAGTTTACTGATGGAAATATCCGCAGATACATACACAGAAACACACATACACACATACACAGAAACACACATACACACATACACAGAAACACACATACACAGAAACACACATACACACATACACACATACACAGAAACACACATACACACATACACACATACACACATACACATAAACACACATACACAGAAACACATACACAGAAACACACATACACACATACACAGAAACACACATACACAGAAACACATACACAGAAACACACATACACACATACACAGAAACACACATACACAGAAACACATACACACATACACAGAAACACATACACACATACACAGAAACACACATACACAGAAACACATACACACATACACAGAAACACATACACAGAAACACACATACACACATACACAGAAACACACATACACAGAAACACGTACACACATACACAGAAACACATACACACATACACACATACACAGAAACACAGAAACACACATACACACACGAGCAGCGGTTTTACCTGCGTCTGAGTTATCCGACTTTTAATCCACACCTGGATCTCTGCTCACAGTTTTTCTGTCTGTGGCTTCATTAAACAAATTTTTATCTCGTTTAAATTCTTATTTCAACATCTTCGGTCCAACCGGGTAAAATCTCCAAACGAGCCCGTCTGTCCTGCAGAGAAAACGTGGGAAAAGCGCCTTTCATTGACGGCAAAGTCTCCATATACACCGGCAGGATCTCCGCCTCCTGTGGGAGTTTCCTCCCCCACACTAGTTAAACCCCCACTCGACTAATACCCCGATGTGTCACCGATTCTTAGATTCAGCCCAGCCTCCCTCCCCCAGGAGCAGCTTCACCCCCACCTCCCTCCCCCAGGAGCGCCTTCACCCCCACCTCCCTCCCCCAGGAGCAGCTTCACCCCCACCTCCCTCCCCCAGGAGCAGCTTCACCCCCACCTCCCTCCCCCAGCAGCGTCTTCACCCCCAGCCTCCCTCCCCCAGGAGCGCCTTCACCCCACCTCCTTCCCCCAGGAGTTGGAGGGGAAAGTATTTCCTCTCCTTTAAAGTCCTGCTGTACGTGGTCTGAGTTTAACTATTGATTTGTTCTCACTTGGTTGTTTGATGGTTTGAAAGTGAACGTTGTAATTCACATGTATGGAAGACCAGTGGTGCCAAGAAGAGAAATAAAATAAATAAAACATGAATAAATAAAACATGAAAGTTAATAAAAAGCAGGATGTCTGCAGGTATTTAAAGGTCTTAAAGGGAATTGATTTGTTAGAAATTAGAAACAGCATAATTTACAGGTCAGTTTATGGAAGACCAATGATGCCAAGAATAGAAAAACAGAACATGAAAGGTAATAAAACCAGGATGTCTTAAAAGTGACTTAGGTTTCCTCAAAAATGCTCTTAAAAGGTATTTAAAAGTATTAAATTTCAGTTACAGATGTCCTCCAAGGAAATGTGGGGTTTGTGATTTTGCGATATACAAATAAAAAAAATCTCCATTTCTTGCTTTCCTCCAAAATCCATTAGAAACAAAAACAGTAGTTACTTAAAGTCAAACTGAGCAGTTTTATGTATCCAGCTGCTTTTAAAGTAGCATGAACACAGAAATAATCTGTGTGTGACGTAAAAACTCAGGTTGCATGAAGAGTGAGCGGAGAAGGTTTCTGAACGTCTCATAATCAGCTGTTTAGACTAGGCCTGGTTACGTCACCACACACACACTGAATGTCCAACAGATGGATGCTATTGTGGATTCATTGGCAAACTGGCATAATGTGTGTTTGAGAGTGTCAGGCTGGGAACAATGCGTTTGGGTGTTTGTGAGTGTACAACAGAGCGGAGAGCACAGAGAGACCATTGTGATCCTTTCTATCGAACAGACTCTTCTGCATGGCTCAACGTTATATATGCATTTTATTCTGCTGATTGTTTTACAGTTTATAGTGACTGAATCCAACTCCAAGAAGGTGAAACACACAATATGAAAAACAGACTATAAATGGAAAGAGTGTAGACCGTCTCAGTTAAAGGTTCAGTCTGGTCAGCTGATCCAACAATAAACTAATATACTAACAAGTGTTGTGTGTATCAAAGCCTGAAAAAAGAGACTGTATATGTGAATATATGACCGTATATGTGAATATATGACTGTATATGTGAATATATGACTGTATATGTGAATATATGACTGTATGTGTGA
>CM072877.1:19957500-20065000 GCA_036937835.1 Pampus argenteus | reverse complement strand
CACGGAGGCTGCAGCCGCACATTGTTGTGGAGCTGCTTGCAGGTTTTAGTGGTGACTGGGTGGGACCGTGATACACATCCTCACTCTGACACTGTCAGCCAGGTTCTTTTACTGAAACCTCTGATACCTGATGTTTATGTCCTCTGGCTTTAAGTGGAAACATGCATTAATATATCACCATCAAGTTGTTTACTTCCACATCCAGCAGCAACATCATCATCATGTGGAGTCGTGTTTGTGTCCAGCTGGTGAATCTAAGTCCAATATTCACTCTGTTTCTGCTCTCTACCAACTCCTGAGGGAAACATCTGAATGCTGCACTATGTTCACCAGCTGGTCTGCTGATAACAGTTTGCTGCTGAGCAGGTCGACCTGCTGTCTCCTCCTCTCCTCTCCTCTCCTCTCCTCTCCTCTCCTCTCCTCTCCTCTCCTCTCCTCTCCTCTCCTCTCCTCTCCTCTCCTCCTCTCCTCTCCTGATGATGTTGCTGCTGGATGTGGAAGTAAACAACTGTTCAACAACTTAACCCTCATCGTTTAAGATGATGTCAGTTCTGTGTTCAGGACTCGTTTCTGTTGAAAACTAACGGACAAAAAAATCAGTTAATGTCGGTTTGAGTCAAAATATTAAATGTTAATACCAGATGGAAGTTTGGAGGTTTGATTTGTGTGTGGGTGTTTTCGTTTCTTTGTGTGTGTGGATGTGTGTGTGTGTGTGTGTGGATGTGGCTTTCTGAGCTGAATGAGGGAACATTCTCCTCTGGCCAAATAAAGCTGCCCATGTAAACTCCACATTCCTGAGCTTGCGGTGTGTTAGTCTCAAACTCTCTCCTTCTTTTATGGAGGGAGGAGGCTGCATGTGTGTGTGTGGGTGTGTGTGTGTGTGCGCGCGCGGGTTTTTCTTGAGAAACACAGTTTTGAAGATTTGCACAAGACTGACATCGAGTTTCACACACTTTCTGCTTACTGTAGGAAAATCATCGTCTCTTCTTCTTCTGCATTAAACTGCTGTTTGGAAATATTCTTGATCAAAGCAAAAACAGTCTTTTAGTTTCCACAAGTAAAAAAAAACTCCATCCTTCAATGAAAAGACACAAAATCTGATATTTATAGGTTATAGAGGCCTACATATGTAAAGATGTGAGTTGACGTGATGTGGGTCGGGGCCCTCCAAAGGGTCACCAGATAAATCTGAGGGGTCGTGAGATGATTAATGGGAGAGGAAAGAAGAAGAAACAAAGTTCTGATACACAAATCTGTTTTCAGCTTTTGGACTTTTTCTCTAATCTTTGATTTTTGCTGAAATATTGGATCATTTGAACATTTATTGAAATGAAACCATGTGAGAAGTTTAGAGGTAAAAAGTACTAGATTTACCTCTGACATGTAGAAAGTAGCATCACATGGAAATACTCAAGTAAAGTACCTCAAAACTGTACTTAAGAAAAGTATGTGAATAAGTTACTTAGTTACTTTGCTCCACCCTATGCAGTCACATCCGTAACGTGTCGTGGATGAAACTCAGCTGTAAGGTGAGCGGCCTCTTCAACATAAACACATCCAACCCACAGTCCTGCAGTTTGTCCCTCCTGTCCAAACATACAGTGAAGCAACACACAGTTTTTGGGCTCATAATTTATATCCTTGTACTGAAAACACACCCACCAGTTTCCTATAACACGCAGTGAGTAATGCACAGGGGAGTGTTGTGTTTGGCTGCTGTCAGGATGTTTAATGCCAGACCTTGACTCAGCTGATTCTGTTTAAATGAAAAATATGACACAAGATGGATCCAAGATGAAGATATGCAACATTTCAGATTAATATAGGCCTCCTGTCACAGGTGATATTTGTCTTTTAAATTTAAAATAAATCACAAAACAAACAGAACAAAGTTGAATAAATTTGGCCAAACAGGATTAGCTGTAGTTTAAGCCACATTATCCTTCAGCTAACCAGCTCTATCAGCTCAAAATCAATAAAAACATACAGAAATGAGGCATTTGTTTATATATTATATAATTAAGAGTAATTAAAAACAGTTTGAATTTAACAGTCAGTCAACGCAGCTTTAAGGAACTTTGTCGCTGTGTGTTTTGTAAGTGTGATTGTGGTTTAGAGGTGTATGATTGGACCAGCTGCCCACTTGAGATTATTCTCCTCCACAAACCACCAATCAAATCCCTCCACCCACCGCCTCATCTTCCCTGTAAACACACAACCACATTACACCACAGACATGTTGCAGCGATACACTCATATTGATGACCGTTTGCAGCACAGGCCTTGGAGTCACCTGTTTACATGTTCCTGTGTTTACAGATAAAACACGCGGATGTGAATAAACCACAACTGTAAACTGTAACTGCAGCCAAAGCAGGGGTCCGGAGGTTTGGCCTGGAGCCCGTCGTGGTGACTCCAAAAACACTGGAACATTTTAAGATATAAAGATGAGTGTTTTTACACTGTGATACTACCACTTTCACTTCATTTAGGAAAGCTTCTGTCAGTTCATGTCAGCAGTTTCAGGAATCAGGATGCACCTTCACACAGGTGATCAGAAACCTGAATACTGTTATGATCATGTGAACAGAGATATGAATAAGCATGTTTCTCATGTTCCATGTAACCAGTGTATTCAGGATGCTCACAGAGACGACACCGCCCTCTGCTGTTTCATCCAGGTACAACATGCAGCAGCTGTACAGCAACAAATATCACAATAACTTTGAATATATAACATATAATATTGCACATATGTGTAGAAAGAAAACTTCATTTTATTCTTGTGAGATTCACTGTAAATGTTAGACTGGATGAATGAATAAATGTGTGTGAACTCAGCGAAACGTGATAAATGTGAAAACAAACTGCACAAACAGAGAAGAAGAACAACATCCAGCTGAAGGAACAAGAAGAAGAAGAAAAACATCCAGCTGAAGGAACAAGAAGAAGAAGAAGAAGAAGAAGAAGGTCTCTGAGTGGAGGTAAAACATTTATTAAACATCAGTGATAAAAAAAAAACAACCATAGAACAGCAGAAGAGACTGAAACAGACGGTTCAGGTTTAGCACCTCAGTAGTTTGAAGACATTTCACAGCAGTTTACAGTTTCTGAATTAAGACAAAACACATAAATACACCAACATTCAGCAGATCTACTAAAATACACATTATCCTGTTAGCGCAGTAATAACTGATCATCATGTGTAGAAAACCACAGTGTCCATGCAGTGAATGTTTTGGATTCATTTAACATTTCTACATGTTTGACTCTTACAGGTGGATATATATGTACACACTCATTTTACACTGACACTGATATGCAAGGCAACTAATGTAATCAGAAACAAGTACAACACAAGCAGGACAAAGATGTTTGAGCACCTGTCTTCATGTCAGAGGTCACATGATGGAGGTGGAGACTGAATACTCTGTTGTCTCGCTCACCAGCAGCCACATGTCATAACAAAGTAAAAAACAACTTTTAACAACTACTTTTACATTTATTTGGACCTTTTTTATGAGCCGTATATGTTTCATCACATATAAGTCTCTAAATTGTATCATCTGCTCCTTTCACCTTATAATGTTGCAGTTCTAAAAATGTATATAAATGTATATTTATCCAATATGCAATGAAGTATTTAAATTATAGATTTTTTTGCACCTATCTTTTTGCTGTACAGTAATCAGTAGTACTTTCGAAGGCTTATGAATATTATATGTTTCATAAGAAATTAAAAAACTACAATCAGAAGCCCAGTGGAGTTAAATCCTAAGACTGTCGTCACTATAAACTATAAACACATGATAAAATCTAATGTTGCTGACTGTTACAGAGCATGGATGGAGAAAATCTGAGCTGTGTAACACGTCGCCACCTGTTTGGTTTACAGCTACATACAAAGTTTGGCATTAGTTGGTCATCGTCAGAGGAAGAAGTGGAGGCTGTGCTGTGATTTAAAGCTGCTCTAGCGCACGCTCTGAGACATATGCAGAGGAGTCAGCATCTCCTCGAAGATGGCGCCCTTCACGTTGGAGCCTCTCAGATTCGCCTCCTGAAGATCGCATCCTGACAAATCACAGTTCTGGACAAATGCAAAAAAAACAAAAAACACTCAAAACATATAATTCAAAGTCTTTTAGTGCAATCACACGTTTTTGTAAATTATAGATGTTTTATAGATGTGTGTGTGTGTGTGTGTGTGTGTGTGATCATCACCTCCAGGTCTGTCCCGGCCAGTGTGGCTCCTCTCAGGTTGCAGTTCTTCAGTTTGGCATTTTTCAGTGTGGCGACTCTCAGGTTGATGCCCGTCATCTGACTACCCTCCATATCCACACCCTTCAGGTTGGCTCCTGAGAACACACACACACACACACACACACACACTCACATGAAACAACAGAAACGTCAACACGTGTGATTGTACCTGAAGGAAACGTATGATTGGCTGCTTTACCCTCCAGGTTGGCTTTGACTCCAGCAGGATCCTCAAAGTTACAGCCTCTCAGTGAAGCTCCTTCAGCGTTGGTGCAAAGCATCTTCACACCCTGCAGATTAGCTCCCTGAAACACACACACACACACACACACACATTGATCTTTCTATATCAATGCGAACTCCCATGTAATATGAAAGCATTGATCGTGCTGCAGATATGCTGCTGCTTCTCTTTGATCTGCCAAAGTGTCAAATGCATCGATGTAAAACTAAATGTAGATAAATGACAGATGCTTAATATGTTGATACTAACCACTTCCTGCACAGCTGACCAATCAGTGCTGTTATCCTCACATTTAAACAATATGATGAGCTGCTCTTCACTCTGCTTCCATCCAGCAGTTATAAACACGTTTGCCTTACTCTGACTCCCAATAGTCTGCTTGATGTTCAAATCTGTTATTAAATGCTGAAAATCTCTTAATCCAAACACATCTTACGTCAAGAGAAGCCATGGACAGGTCCGCTCTCTCCAGGTTCGCCCCACTCAGGTTGGCGTGGGTCAGGTTGGTTCCTCTCAGGTTGGCCATCTTGAAGTTGATGTAGCGCAGATCCAGGCGAGACAGATCTGCGCCAGTGAAATTCAGACCCTGAAAGAGCACAAACATGCCATGCATTTCATACACCGTGTGTATGTTCCCTGCAGTGTTTTATAGCGGAGGAATCAATGAAAATGATTAAATTAATAAAAATCCTGGAAAAACTGATGCAAGAGTTGAGTTATAAAATAATAGAGCAGGAAACAGTCGCTCTGTCCTCTATTTCCATAACATGTATTTAGCCCAATAACAGCAGTTTGAAGGCTGTCCCCGTGTCTACCTGACAGCGCAGCTCTGCCTTGGTTGTTGTGGCCAACAGGAATCGAATAAACTCCTTCCGGGTTAGAGGAGAATGGTCTTCAGGCGGCTGGGAGGCCTGAAACAGGTGTAAATATATAATATATGAAAATATACTATGTTCTTAAAAATATGTTTCCTTTCTAAACACACACACCTTTATGAACGTCTCCAGCAGCTCAGCGAGCTGTTCGATACCAAAGAAGCGAGCCTCTTCCAGCACACCTGCAGGATAAAGAGGAGGTTAGGAAGCCTGTAATGAAACTGGCTGGATGTTTGCAGCTCTGTCAAGTGTGGTTCTACCCAGCGGGTTGATGCCTTCGTTGATGATCAGCTGTCCGTGTCTCAGATAGTTAAGAATGGGTTCAAAGTAGTCGGGGCTGCGATCTATCAGGAACGCTCCCTGTGAGTCCTGCTTGTTCCCCCAAACATCTGGAATAAAAACAAAAAGACGAACACGACGTGAAGTAAGAAAAGAAGTCAAACAGTCGTGTTCAACTCAAAGAGACCATCAGGAAGCAGTTTAATGAGTTTCACCTTTCTCTCTGAACATGTGGGCCAGCATGCTCTCAGGCTCTTTACTGACCAGTGTGCTCCTGTTGACACAACGACACAAGTTAAAGATTTCTGCAGTCTGAAAAAGCTGCAGCTTATTATGGCGACAACAACAACAACAACAACAACATCCTTCACCCTGTCCTGCTATAACAATGTCCCTTTCTCATCATCAATGAAAATAACAGTCAGTTAGCAACATGTTAGCTCGTAGCTGCTAATATCAGTGTTTACTAATACAGATGTTCACGTGTCTGAATGAAACTTTGCACCACAGACTATACATAGACTAGACTATACATCCACCAGCTCATCTCTACGTTACATAGAGATGAGCTGGTGGATATTTACAGTCATGGTCTGACATTAACACCGAATGCTACACTGGCAGGTAAATGTTTGAACCAAAATAGCCGTGTAATAAATATCTGGCATGATGTCTGAGAGGAAATGACTCATGTTTGTCCTGATACAGTCTCAACACACTGTTTACAGCTGCTAACTACCAGGTGGAACACAATATACCTCAAACAACCTCAGTTAGCTTAGCATATACACTATATACACTATACATTAATATATCAACACAGAGGAGTGAAAGTTAACTGTATGTGATCTTTCTATCTGATGGTAGTGTGTGTGGTAGCTGACATTTTGACTAGTTTTAAATGAGCCTGTAGTGTCTGAGGATTTAGGAAGGACTTAAAGCTCAAACTTAGAGATGAACGGCCGGTGCAACACAAAGGTAAGTCATGTTTACCTGGTGGTGGTGAAGCAGCGCCCGCCGACGTTGAGCGTGAGCCAATCAGTGTGAGTCTGACAGTTTTCAGGGCCTCCGACGTCGTCCTGAGGATCTACACAAAGGTCAGTGAGTCACTGTGAGGCTGCTGGTTTTCATACCATCAGAAGAAGAAACTCACAGACGAGTCATGTGACATACAGTCTATAAAACAAACATGTTTTTATTTTATTTTATTCTGGTCATAAACTTACCTTGGAATGAATCTTCCTCTGATATGTACAGCACATCATCATCTCTGCACACAGATACACAAAAAACATTTTATATACAGTGATGGAAAGTAAAAAGTACTATATGAGGTACTTATACTCTACTCTAAACCAGATGTGTGTTTCCTTCCCGTCTCATTAGTAGCAGCAGTAAGTACTGGTACTTCCTCCACCTGACCGTGTGACAGGTAAGTCTCACCTGATCAGTGTTATATCGTCTATGAGGCCGCCGTTCCCGTTATAAACACTAGAGGCTCGTATCCCCAGCTTTGAACTGGCCACCGACAGTAAATCCTCCAGGGAACCGTACACGGCCACCACCTGCCCGGTAACACCGGTGACACACGTTACAAACACGTCACATGACCGTCATCAGCTTGTAAGAGTAACTGTAGCTAACGCGAGGTAAATTAGCCGTTTTGTTAGCTTATTATTTTGTTAGCTATTTCCCGTTTTATCTTCACTGTTTACCTTTCCATTTGAGGACGTGCCGTTGACAAACAACGTGACTCTTCTCATGGCAGAATAACATCAATTTAACCGTCAGCTCGTCTCAATTTTGTCCATTTAATACATATTTCTTTTTAGCGACAATCTTTTTACTCCTCTTCCTTTTCCTGACTCCGCTCAAAACACCCAACACAGCCAAAAAACAGCCAATCAGACACTTACATTACAGGCAACAGCCAATCAGGAAAGCAGGTGGGCGGGACTTTAAATAAACTTCATTTCACCAACAGCTTCAGTGTCATCAAGTGACGACGTAAGAAAACAGCAAAACATAAACAATTGATACCAAACACAGAGAAGAATATAAGAAATAAACAAGTAAAATAGAAATAAAAGAATATTATAATAAATACATTTTAAAAGGAAGCAGCGAGAGTGTGAATCTAAGTATATATGTGATAAATTAAACACATATCAGTGATATTGATGACTTTCTTATTTAGAGTGATAAAGTGGCACTTTTCATCATAATATAAAAATACAGATAGATATAAACCAAATATAATATCTTTAAATGATCAGTTTCTCCAGCATGTCTTTAAACAGCAGAGAAAGAAAACATCATCCATCATACTTTTATATTTGGACGGTAACATCTGGGCCAGTTTCCTTCTGAGTAATAAAGGAGGAAACATTAAGATTTACAAAGAGCTTTATTAAACAAATCTCCTTTTATCATACATATACACAGCTGGAAGGAAAGTAAGCTTTGGCCAAAAGGGCACAATTTTGGGTTAGTTGATGAAAATTATCTGGCACCATTTGAGTTTTGAAGAACTTTTTCTTTTACTGAACACATGTGAAATAAATATTAACATATCAGCGCTTTATTAAATGTCCAGTGACCCTGTTTGCATATCAAACGACCACATGTAGGGTCCATTAATAAAAACAATCAAACCCAACCTGTGCAATAAAACCCTGAATGCGTCCACTGGTCTGCGTCTCCAGTTCTACCCAGACGGGCTCATTACTGGGAAACTTCAACATAAATCTGCAATTATGATTCAGCAAGTCAGGTTCAAACTATTGAAAAGATACCACACAGTGTCCTGTCAGGTGGAGCAGAAGTGATAGATGTTATTCAGGTGAGTCAAAAACAGAAGGATGTAAGTTCAGAGTACAGCAGGTACAAGCAGCAGCCTGTCCGTAAAGGACAAGTTCACAATCCTTCAGTCTGAAGCTCATATGATCGTTCCTCCTGTTCATACTGAAGGAGAACGAAGAACTCTTAAACATGATCGTAGAGGCCAACGTATTCTGTGTCATCTTCTGATTGGTTTGTCACATTGATTTTAGTGACCAAAAGCTCCAAATATTGATTTGGATTGAGACCCAAAAATGTCAGCAGTGTTCATACGGACACATGACTGTTATCTTAAGAGAGACTTGAAAAGTTGTGAACTTGTCCTTTAAAAAAGGTACAGATTCTGCTGATGTCAGTGTTATGATTATGTGATATTAAAATATCTGGAGAAAGTAGTCAAGAGAAAAACAGCCAGGAAGCTATTTTTAATCCACTAGTGAGAATAAGAAATGTTTTGCAGTTTGTTCTGTTGTGAATAACTGAATAAGGCACATGATGGAAAACATGGAGGCTCCTTTCAAACCTGAACATGTATGTTACAACATGCATGTCTGGAAGCAGCTTCATATACATTCAATTAAAGGCTTAAATAACCAAGTCATAGATAACAAACATTCATTTGTGTTTGACTGTTTATACCAGACAGTCATGAGTAAATAAATACCTGCTCACACCTGGACTGACTTCTGATTGAACTTGATGAAAAAAATAAGGCGATAAATCACGTTTTATTAACATCTTCAAGTATTTTGATGACTGAAATTTAAAGCTGAGAGAGACACAAGTTACCACCAATGTGTACTACTGCATTAGTACTTATTACTACAGTAGTACAGAAATATAATCTGCGGTCTGATCTCTTGCAGGTGGTGGAAACTTCTTAGAATTACAAAGTATAATATCTTTTTTCCTTCCAGGTCACATCGCTCCGTCTCTTTTTAAACATCTCTTCTCTTTCCTTCATCTACATAATCACTCACCTTACACTACTTCAACAGATCAATGTTCTGCAGAGTTTTTACAGTAATATATTTATTTCTCTGGCTTCCTTCTTTCCACCTTGGTAAACTCATTCATTGCCACTGTCCTCCGCATCCTCGTCTCCACCTTCATTCTGTCCGTCTCCGTTTCTTTCGGGGTAGTTGAGGATCTGCCTGTTGGCCTGAATGATGTACTGCTGCTGTTTGAAATACACCTTCAACACTCCCTTCATCAACACAAAGGCGATGCCTCCCTGCAGAGGAAGAGAAAGACAGAATATGTGAACAAAGCTCAAAACACATGAAACCTGACTGTTGGACAAAAAAAGACAAGTGAAGATATCACTGAGCACTGGGATAAAATATTATAAATACAATAATAAAGTATTCTCTGACAACACACAGCCTGTATGTAAGCTGTATTCACCAGTATAGTGCGCTGCAGATTAGAGGACACTCGTCCAAACAGCAGTCGTCCCACCAGACTGGCGATGGAGGGAAAGATGAGAGCTCCACACAGAGTCCGCGACACAGAGAGGTGATCTCCTGCTGTGTGCCCTTCAGCAGGGACACGCGGCAGGTAGCGACTCGTACCTGAGGTCAAACACACGGCACAGTTACTTAGAACAGTTTATATCATCCGATCGGCTCGTCCTGTCAGTCAGCAGTCGGTGAGACAGAGAGCTGTAGACAGGATCGCTTTGGTGATATTATCAGACAGTGAAAAACGCCTCTGAATATGCGACAGGAGTGTCTGAGGGAAGCTGGAATAAAAATCATTTATGTTTATGTATGTACAGTACCAGTCAGTGTGTGTGAACACAGACTCGTTCGCTACTCTGAGGAGTCTAAAATATGAAAGATATTTTTGTTTGTTTAAAACTTTTTGTTTGTTATTGTTGTCGTCCAGTGTTGTACAATGTAGAAAAATGTAGTGTGTGTGTGTGTGTGTGTGTTTACCTGGCGGGGCCTTGCGTTTGTAGGTGTACCTCTGCCACAGCCTCACTATATAATCCTCCCAGCGGATCATCTTGCCGAGAACTAACAGCACAGGGATGGTGGGCAGACCCATCAACAGGAACAGAGGGTCGGCCCGCTCCATCATGTACAGACCCTTCTTATGTCCCACAACCTGCATGTGAAAACGTCACACAGGCTGCAACTCTCTGGTTTCACATTCTTTATGTGTAATATAATGTTAACCTGGTGGCTCACCTGCATAACTGTCACAGCTCCGTATGTGACAGCAGACCAGTACACAGTCCCGACCACCACCCCGACAGCAGTGAAGGGACTGGCCCGGGACAGAAATCTGTCTATCTGCTGGAGGAAATACACCAGCGGGGCTGAGGAACAAACAAACAAACAAACAAACCAGTCTGGTGATGTTCTACTTATCATCAACAAATGTATATCAAAGCCTGATATGCATCTTATTCCTCATCCAAGAACGATTAAAAACTCATCAATGAGTCACAGCACTGCTCTGGTGACATGTTCCTTCATCAGCACACACAGGTTGGGCTAAGGCAGCAGCCCCGACGAGAAGCTGTTTAAAACCTTCAAGTCTTCAAGGCCAAGCTACGATAACTAACAACATCACTATGACATTATCTGGATCATTTCCCCCAAACCACAGAAGACTACTGAGATGAGTTGTGTTTCTCTGGAATGCCCCTTTAAAAAGTTTCACTCACCCATCTTGGGGAAGATGATGTGATATTCAGTGCCACACTGAGGGCAGCTGACGGCTCCTCCGTTGTTTCCTTTCTGCTTCTCGTCCAGCCAGCGCTGCAGACATGACTGGTGGATCCATTTGGTGCAACCTTTACACCTGCAGGGGCTCACCCACTCCGCGCTGTGGTCGTCTCTCTCTGTGGCGAAACACACCCAGCAGTGTCTGAATGACACACACACACACACACACACACACACACACAGAGTTACTAAGTGCTTATGAGAAAAAAAGTCTACTCAGCACATCATTCAAACGGACAGAAACAGACAGATTAAGTAGAACTGTGATGATTAGTCATTTAATCCGTCAGTAAATCTGAAGAAAAACGCATCAGCAACAGTAAGTTCATGTTCATAATTAGTAAAGAAACATTTCAACCAGAATCTGACAGGAGATAAAAAGACGTGGTCTTACTTCTCCGGCTGCTCCTCAGCAAGGGCCATGGTACCGAACGGGCTGCGATGTGCTCATGAACCCATCAGCCTGCAGCCAGGACCTACAGACGGAAATAAACATTTACAGACTGATTCCCACAAACAAACACACAGTTACAATGGTGGAAGGTAACTTACATTTTGAACCTGCATTATTTGACGCCGACATATTCTGACTTTTTTATTTTATTTTTATTTAAATCAGCTAATAAAGCTGTTATGGTAAACGTGTTATCAGAAACTGAAGACGTTAGTCAATCAACAGAAATATGTGCTGGTTCCAGCTTCTGAGTTGACTAACTAACTAACTAACTAACGCTTAATTGAGTAAATAATAAACAGACGAATAGATAGTTACTGTATCCTCTGACTGACTGTATCCTCCGACTGACTGTATCCTCTGACTGACTGTATCCTCTGACTATATCCTCTGACTGTATCCTCTGACTGTATCCTCTGACTGTATCCTCCGACTGACTGTATCCTCCGACTGACTGTATCCTCTGACTGTATCCTCTGACTGACTGTATCCTCTGACTGTATCCTCCGACTGACTGTATCCTCTGACTGTATCCTCTGACTGTATCCTCTGACTGACTGTATCCTCTGACTGTATCCTCTGACTGACTGTATCCTCCGACTGACTGTATCCTCTGACTGACTGTATCCTGACTGTATCCTCTGACTGACTGTATCCTCTGACTGTATCCTCTGACTGTATCCTCCGACTGACTGTATCCTCTGACTGACTGTATCCTCTGACTGACTGTATCCTCTGACTGACTGTATCCTCTGACTGTATCCTCCGACTGACTGTATCCTCCGACTGACTGTATCCTCTGACTGTATCCTCCGACTGACTGTATCCTCTGACTGTATCCTCTGACTGACTGTATCCTCCGACTGACTGTATCCTCTGACTGTATCCATCCTCTGACTGTATCCTCTGACTGACTGTATCCTCTGACTGACTGTATCCTCTGACTGTATCCTCCGACTGACTGTATCCTCTGACTGTATCCTCTGACTGTATCCTCTGACTGACTGTATCCTCCGACTGACTGTATCCTCTGACTGTATCCATCCTCTGACTGTATCCTCTGACTGACTGTATCCTCTGACTGACTGTATCCTCTGACTGTATCCTCTGACTGTATCCTCTGACTGACTGTATCCTCCGACTGACTGTATCATCTGACTGACTGTATCCTCTGACTGTATCCTCTGACTGTATCCTCTGACTGACTGTATCCTCCGACTGACTGTATCCTCTGACTGTATCCATCCTCTGACTGTATCCTCTGACTGTATCCTCCCTCTGTTGACGCCTTTAAAAAGCAGCTAACGGCTCATTTATTTTTCCATCCTCAAACTTTGAGTCTAAATGTGACACAGCAGTAAACCGGTGGTGAAGTACTCAAATCCTTCACTTCAGTAATAGTACCAATACCGTAGTACTTGAGTGAACGTCCTCAGTTAACGTCAATCACGTAATACGCTTCACTGTAAACGGAAACCAACACTACACGTACTTCTACGCTATAGAATAGATACGAGTCCAGCTTTTAAAAATAAAATATTAACGTCGCCACTCACTCAATCACGTGTTTCATAATCTGTCTGACTTTTAGTTTATTTGTCAGCAGCTGTCAGAAGTCAGCTGTCCTTACCTCTAAACATAAAACTGTGTAACTTAAGTTAATGCTAACTATCGCTAACTAGTGAACTTCTAGTGAGTAAACACCGGCTGAATTAGTTTAACCATTTATATAAATGACCTGAATGTCTGTCAGTTAAGAAAACAGTTACATAATATTAATATAAAAACTGCACCTACCTGAAAATGGGTATATATATTTAATATATACAAATATATGTCAGTTTTATATAGTACTCGCCGTCTTTTACGCAAACGATTGTACTGCTGACCTCCTACGTAGGATAAGACCCGCCCAGCTGCTTTCTGATTGGTCAGCGGGTTGTTGCGTTCAGGACATGTAGGGCATTTGACTGGTCAGGTTCACAAAACAAAGTCAGGAGCTCAAATGAACAGTGAAACATGTTTTTCTTGCTGTAATTATTCCTCTCCATGTAATTATTAATTATTCCTCCTGTTCATACCATTAGAAGATTCCTTCATAATGCACTTACAATGGAAGTGACGGGGACAAAATCCTCAGTCCTCCTTCTGTGCAAAAGATAGATAACTTTATAATTTTTACTACATCAAGCTGATAGTACTTATGTACTTTTACTTATCTAGGATTTTTCATGCTGCACTTTTACTTGTAATTGACTTTTACACTGTTGATTTGATCATTTTACTTCAGTAAAGGAATTATACTTGTCTAAATACCACCAGTGATTTTATACTAAAACATTGGAAAAAACAACGAACCTGTCCTTAAACTGTCCTCGCAAAGAGACGCTGTAGTTCTCATATGGGCTTGGCTCCGGCTGTTGACAGCATGGCTATCCTCTCAAACACTGTGATTGGTCATTACTCCTTGTCAGTTACAAGTCGGACACGTTGATTGGCTGATTCTCCTGTCAGTCGGTGGCGAGGGTGTTGCGGTGGTGAGGCGGTTCAGCCTGCAGCAGCACACCGTGCAGCGGCGGCGTCGAGACGGCAGAGCGCAGAGTGACAGGGCGTTATATTTTTACATGATTAAAACACTACACGGGGAGAAATACGCTCACGGATCAATAGAAACATATCAGAAACACACAGTCCGTCATGGAGTCCTATGACATTTTAGCTAACCAGCCGGTTGTGATCGATAATGTAAGTATGATGATGTCATTCATCCACACCCAAACCGAGGCCGCTTGCTAGCCGTTAGCTTCGTTAACTATTGTGTGTCAGCTAACAACATCGGAGCTGTAGCTTGGTAAATGTGCGGTAATTAACCGCGTAGTTTTACGGTGATCCACCTAAACGGCTGGATGTTGCTTTTATTGACATGTTTAGCCCAAAACAAGGGTCCGGTAAAGCTGTAGCTAGCTTAACCGGTTAGCTCCCGTGTGTCCGGTACTAAATGTAAACGTTAGCTGTCTGCTGCTGTATCTCTATAAAATCAGTGTGTTGGTAATTAGCCCATTAACCGTGAGCTAGCATCTCTACAGGATTCACATTATTAGCGTCCAACAGCAGCACACGGATGAGTCACATGAATACAAACATACGTTTTTGTTTACTGGTGTTACAGCAGATCCTGTGACCTGTCACATTATGTGACTCCTATATGAACTATATGAATAACTTACCCTACTTTACTCAGTGCTGTGTGTTTGTAGTGTCTGCAAACACAATTAGACTAATAATCAGTTATTAGATTTGAAAGCACTAACTAGTCACTATATTGGTTATTGGTATATTGGTCAATATATTTGATCAACTCTGGTCACAGAATCTGATGCATTGAAATCACAGCTGAAATCTAAATACTATGAAGGCATGTTTAACACTTAATATAAAGCACACGCTAAAGTAAAATCTAAATTACCCATTTACACATGTATGTTTAATAATAAACCTAAAATCATAACCTGAATTATGGCAACATTATCAATATAATTCAAGGTATTGATTTAAAATCATCTTAATATTACATTTCAATATCTTCCATGTAAAGCTGCAACTAAGGATTATTTTTATTATCAATTAATCTAATGCATAAATATTGAAAAATACTCTTTTATAATTTTCCTAAATCAAAGGTGACGTCCTTTAAACGCCTCGTTTTGTCCGAACCAACACGTATGAAGTTCACTGTCATGTATGACAAAGAAAAGCATCAAATTCTCTAATGTGAGAAGCTGAAATATTAAGACTAAAATCGATTAGTCGATTGTCAAAATATCTGCTGATTAATTGATTAGTCGTAACAGAAAATTTGCGATCCTATATTTATCCTATGTAGGCATGTTTGGTAACGCCTATCAATATAAGGCATGCGATCAAGTATAATACCCCATTTACACCTGGCGTTAAAATGCAATCTGTATCTGGATATATTCTTTTGCAGGTGTAAATGCACTTGATCGGACCCAATATGGAGGCGATCAGGTTCTCATTGTGATCGGATTTTAGAAGTTGTCAATATAACTTGTACAGCGTGACCACATTTCTAAGTAAAAAGCTCCTCCTCTTCCTGTCAGCTAAAGCAAACCCCCCCCAAAAAAAACAGCAGCTGAAAGTGAATCAGAAATTGTGTTTATTGACACGTCTGCCAGCTCCACACCGACCGTTTACATATTGATATCTGATCACCATCGTGTGACACAGTGTAACACGGATGTTGTGTTGGAGTTTGTCGTTGTTTTGCTCCCCACCTGGTTATGTCGATGTTTCTGTGTTGAAGATAATAATAATAAGGTTAAAGTGAGGCTGGTATAATTCTGTCAGCCTTGCTGGTCGTGACAGTACAGGGCAATGTGGGCCACAGTGGTTCTGCTGCAGGCCTCCAGCTGTGTCTTATGACCTCCATGTACGGCTTCAAAGCAGAACAGCACATAGTTCAACGGTAACGCTCAGAGGTTGGTCTCAAATGCCATATTTGTGTTTTTCTTCAGGGTTCGGGGGTTATCAAGGCTGGTTTTGCCGGAGACCAGATCCCCAAATACTGCTTCCCTAACTAGTAAGTGTTCCTCGACCTCATATGGGCCATATGTGGTGAAGGCTGATTACTTCGAATGACTTTTATCACATCATTGAGTAATTGTTTTGTCAGCAAAGTGCAAGAAATTGGTGAAAATCGCACATCACAATCTCGCAGAGCCCAAAAGATATTTAATTTCTAACAAAAAGTTTGTCTTTTTTGCTCCAACAATTAATAGACTCTCACAAAAGTTGCAGCTGTCAATCATCTTTTCATTTCAGCGTCACATAATTTAAGTTTTCCCCGTTTTGTTGACTTTCTATCATGTGACTGTGTTTTCCTGCGTGTGTGATGCAGTGTTGGGCGTCCCAAGCATGTACGCGTGATGGCAGGAGCCCTGGAGGGAGACCTCTTCATTGGACCCAAGGCAGAGGTACCACACACACACACACACACAGTGCCTGCTTTATTCACAGCTGTTGGTTTATATGAATCTAGATACACAATGTGAACTTTTTATTCAGAAACTGACTCATAAACAGCTCAGAATTGGCCCTTTATGTAAACTGTTTCAGAGGACAGTCTTCAGAGCACTGTGAGGCCTTGATGTCCTCCTCACTAACGTCTTCTCTCTGTTCACCAGGAGCACCGCGGCTTGTTGTCGGTGCGATATCCGATGGAGCACGGGATAGTGAAGGACTGGAATGACATGGAGAGGATCTGGCAGTATGTTTACTCCAAAGAGCAGCTGCAGACTTTCTCTGAGGAGGTGAGCTCCTCTCTTCTTTCTTGCTGCGATGTGACAGTGACGTCACACGTTATTGCAGCGTCTTTAACTCTGATCACGTGCATCTTTGGGTTTTTCGCAGCATCCTGTTCTGCTGACGGAGGCTCCTCTCAATCCTAGCAAGAACAGAGAGAAAGCTGCAGAGGTTTTCTTTGAGACCTTCAACGTTCCTGCTCTCTTCATCTCCATGCAGGCTGTGCTCAGTTTGTAAGAACGCTCTGCTTTGACTCTTTACTAGCTAATTTCATGGACAAATGAATGTTCAAAGTTATAGTTTTGCATCTTTTTAGTAGTTGGACCCACAAGCACTGCAGCATTAAACAAAAACAGCCTCTTCACTCACTCGAACCGATCTGTTTCCTGTAGGTACGCTACAGGCCGCACCACCGGTGTCGTTTTGGACTCAGGGGACGGTGTAACCCACGTGGTGCCCATCTACGAGGGCTTTGCCATCCCACACTCCATCATGCGCGTGGACATCGCTGGAAGAGACGTCTCGCGGTACCTCCGCCTGCTGCTACGCAAGGAAGGCTACAACTTCAACACCTCGGCTGAGTTCGAGGTGGTTCGCACCATCAAAGAGGTGAGGTGCTAACGTCCACCTATGTGAAATGTGAAACATGAACATCTTTGTCTAATCAAATGTTTCTATCTTTGCAGAGAGCCTGTTATCTGTCTCTCAACCCCCAAAAGGACGAGACTTTAGAAACAGAGAAGGCTCAGTATGTTCTCCCTGATGGAAGCGCTTTAAATGTGAGTCCACAAAGTTAAATAGTTAAATATTAAAGTTAAATATTTCCAGTGTGTGTGTGTGAAAAGCATCTCCTCCTCCGGGGTTTCAGATCGGTCCGGCCCGGTTCCGAGCTCCCGAGCTGCTGTTCAGACCCGACCTGATCGGAGACGAGAGCTCGGGGATCCACGAGGTCCTCGCCTACGCTATCCAGAAGTCTGACATGGACCTGCGACGCACACTTTTCTCCACTATAGTGCTGTGTGGAGGATCGACACTGATCAAAGGTTGGTGTTAAGTGATATTTGTGTTAAATCTTTTGAATTTTGAATCACTACTCTGTTTAGATTTAGAGGTACCTCTTTACTTCAAGTCCCCCTATTTATCATTTGTAAGTATTAATTTTGAGGGCAGCAAATAACGACCAGTTAATCTGATCAGTCAATTAATTGTTTACTCAAACAATACTGAAAAATCAAAAGGAAGTCAAATTAAAAAAAAGAAAACATCTCAACTTCCTAAAGTGAAGTGATGTCCTTAAAATTACATGTTTAAAAACCATAAAATAATAAATGTACTCAAAAAAACAAACCATAAACCAAGTCACTGCAACTATCAAATATTTCACTTGAACAACAACTAAAATAATTAATCTATCAGCAATAAAAGTAGCTGATCAACTGATGGTTGCAGCTCTGTTAACATTTAATATATGGTTTATAACACAGCAGTTAATCAAAAGAAAGACCTGCAACTTGATCTGCCATCATCAGGACCATTACTGCAGCTTTAGTGGTCTGAAGTCAAAGATCATCTGTGAGGGGAAGATGCTCCACTCAAACTCAATGCGTTGATCTCCTTCCTCTTAGGTTTTGGGGAAAGACTACTAACTGAAGTCAAGAAGCTGGCACCCAAAGACGTGAAGATCAAGGTAGGCGTAGATTGCGTTGGTGTTTGTTGACAGTTTCGTCCTGTTGTTGTACCCTCGAGCGGCTCCGTGAACATGTTTCTGTGACTCTGACTCTGTCCAGATCTCTGCTCCCCAAGAGAGGCTGTATTCCACATGGATCGGGTAAGAATGCAGTTTTCACAGTTCTGTTGAGATACTTTATGTATTATGGAGAGAAATTAATGTCAATTGTGGTGACAAATGCATCTTCCCATCCACACACAACCCAACCTGAGTAAATGCTGTTATTCTCCACATATGTCACATTTTAAAACGTCTTTGTTTTCATCTATAAATGCATGTTGCATGTAGGCGGTGGAAAACAGCTCCTGAATCTGCTGAAGTTGAATTTGCCAAAACTTAAGGTCATATGATGCCAAACATAAAACAGACATTTGAAGACATCTTTTTAAATTATAACGAGCATTCTTCGACATTTAAAATGATGAGTTTTAAGGGAAAATTATCAGCAAATGAATCTATAATGAAAACAATACTGGCTCTTATTATTAAAGTTGGGTGGTATTTATGGAAGGAAAATCCATTTCTGAACACCATACTTCACGTTTGTAAATCTTTCCACGTTTGATGAAACCTTCCTTCCCGGCAGCGGCTCTATCCTGGCGTCGTTGGACACCTTTAAAAAGATGTGGGTGTCGAAGCGTGAATATGAAGAAGACAGAGCACGTGCCATCCACCGGAAGACCTTCTAGTCGGGGCCGACATCCTGCGTTTGGCCCCCCAGAACTGCCCTCTAACCTCCCCGTCATTCTGTCGGAGACTCCCTCCTCCATCCTCCCTGCACCGGTCGCCTCCGGGTGCCTCCGCATCACCCTTTATCAACTCAGCCGCTTCTTCTCCTGCTTTACACACCCCGAGAAAGGTTTCACCTCCTCTTCCCTCCTCTTGTTCTTCCTGCTGTCGGGTGTCTCCCACACATTCACACTCAGAGGGCCATCAGGGTGTCTCAGAGGGCGGTGGTTAGCACTGTGGCCTCCTCTCTTACTACAGGCCATGCTATTCTATCATTTAGTCCACATTGAAGTATCGGTATTGCTCTCCCGCCTACAAACAAAACCCTGCAAGGTGTAGAATATCTTGAAATGTCGATAAACGTGAATGTTTTTCTTTCTTTTTTTTGTTGAAATTTCCATTCCAAACCGAAGATATAGATTTTTATTTGATGTCCATTTTGTAGGCTTTTTTTCTGACATGGATTAGCTCGTACAGGTTTAAGGTTTGAAGTACTATGATAATATGTAGTGCTAGTGTCAGTGAAGGTAAAGATAACCACTGTATTATATATATCTGGCCTAAACTGCACAGTTTCCATCCTGGTGCAAAGTAAAGCGGTTAAAACTTTCCGTCATCGTCCCGTTTGTTTCGCTGTCAGCTGATGGGATTGAAACAAAGTGCAGGAGATGCCTTGATTTGTAAGAAAATCCATCAACTGGTTCCACGTTTACAGCAGCCGAGATTCACACTTAAAGGAGAAATCCGGTATTTTTCTACATGGGTCTGATTCTCTTAAAAGTAGCTTGTGGATTATTGGTAAACACGACTTTAGGCTAAACAACAGACAACAAAAACCTCCTCAAACTTTCTAAATAAACTTTAATTTTACAGAAATCATTTAGAATCTAAATGAAAGTAAACCTTCATTATTTATTTCATATATAACATAATTCTGCTTGACTGGAGATCATAAAAAGTTTGTGGTAGTTTTGGGACGTTAATAATAATGACAGACTGGCTTTTATTTGTTGTAAATTCATTGTAATAAATAAGTTATGGCTGATGCTTAATTTAACTTGACATCTTTGGACTGAAGTTAGAATTTACACGTTGACTGTGAAGTGAAATGACTCAATCATCCTTCACTGGATAATCAGCCGCTGCGAGAAAATAACGTAAATAAATAAATGTGTCGTTTGCTTCTTCTGCTCACAGGTAAACAAACTGGCCTGAAGTTCATTTAGTCAAATTACAACCAACCAAACGAATATTAAACTCACGTTTACTGGACGTTATACACTACAGTATTTAACCCTCACTCGACCAACTCTGTAACCATAACAACCGCCTTGAGTCATGTGACGTGGACGCTCACAACTCGTAAACATCACCTGAACGAGGCATCAGACACGAGTGTTGGAAATGTTTTCTGTAGAGCTCAAGTTTATTCAGAAAAACTGTATTTAACAATATGTTTGTTTGTTTCTTTGTTTGTTTGTTTGTTTGCCAAAGTTTTGTTTCCTGAATTTCCAAAACAGAAATCACGAGTGCAAACTCAGCACGATTCGTAGTGAGAATGAACTCAGTTATGAGAAAAATACCAGAATTTCCCTTCTTCAAAAGTTTTTGACTCAAGTGTAACTTTAAGCAGATATGTTAAAACAGAAATATGTGTTCGAGTCAGCCCTCCTGTCTGCTTGAAGCTCTTTGCTGTACTGAGTTGCATGTTTGTTAGTTGTGTACAGTTGCAGAGACATGAACCAGGCTCTGGAGACGGTGAAACACAGAAAACACAGAAAGCAAACATGGCTGACGATTAGTTTTTGTATTATTACCCCCGCCCACCCCCCCCACCCCCATCCTGCTACGTACTAGTAAACATCTGGTCTTATGATTTCCCTGTATCTCAAAGGCAGTGAAGGGGTCGTGTCTACACTTCCTGTGTCCGCCTTACGTCCACGTCGTCTGCTTTTGGGTGTTTTTAAAAAAGTAAAACAAAAAAAAAAAAAAGGTTGTAAAATGTCATCAGCCTTGTGTACAGCAGGATGCTTTTCAGAAACAACCACAGAAACCAGAAACCACAGGATAACAGACTAAAAATGTACAATACTGTTTATTCAAGTGTTTGCTTTTACTTTTTCGTAAATTCAATATAATAAATAAGTTAATGGCTGCTGCTCGGATGTCTCGTCTTTTCTTTCATTTATTATTACTTTATGAACACAAATACAGAATATTTTTGAAATACTACGTAAAGTACACAGACTGCTTCACCTTTTGCACATATTTCTACACGAGTCTGTAGGTGGGGGGTCAAAAAGGGAGCTGTTAATCCAGCCACGACCACCAGATGTCAGTCTAACACCACCAAGATCAAACATTATTCTGTCGCAGCATCAAAGATGGAAACACAAGTAAAATCTGTTTCTGAAATATGTTTTATTAAAACAGAGTTCATTACATAAAGGATCAATTCCTTCTCGATCAGCTTCCTCCCACACAGAACTATTATTAATAATGAAAATAATAATAAAAGTAAACAAAAGCAGGGACAAGACCAAAAAAGTAACTGTTCATGATGTCGCATAATTGCAGGCCTGAGAGGCTGCAGGGAGATTACAGGATCAATAGATCGACAGAAAGTCAATCGGCTACGATTCTGTCGATCAATTCATTTTTAAAGCAATATTGTGAAATGTGAACGTGTCAATCGATCCAACGGTGGCAAACAGGAAGTCGATATTACACTCAAAACTATAAAAGTCAAGGTGGCAGTACAGGAAAAGTCAGAGGATCAATGGAGTCAACAGGATTCATCCTCTGGGGAACATGAATGAGTGAAAAAAATGTCATTACGATACATCTGATAGTTACATCTAATAGTTACATTAATAGTTACATCTGAAAGTTACAATACATCTAATAGTTACATCTAATAGTTAACAGGAAAAAAGAACCAAGTTAACACCAAACCATAAGCAGTAAAAATCTTTATTAAATGATGTATTATTTATTATTAAATCTGTTAACAGGCACGTCTACACAAGGCTGCAGTCATGACATCAATAATGTTGAATTTATTTAGCAACAAGTGTTTTCTTGCTTATTATTTCTCTGTTTTCATCTTTAACCTGTTTTGATGTTATGAAGATCTGAGAGAAAAACAACAGCTGCAACATGCGTATTTACAGATTATGTTTTTAGGTTATTGTATTATAGTTTTGCTGCTTACAGAGCAGGATTGTTCATACTGTAAGTGATAAATGGGAGTTTCTCATCCAGACTCAGATTAATGCTTTGAGCCTCCAGGTTGTGATTTCGACATCATGTGAAGCCCAAATAAATGTTTACATATATATCAGAATATAAATCTGAACATGTTGTAATAATAATAACACTTAAAACATGTGATTCTGTGAGTGAATATGGCTGAAAATAATTAAAATAACATTTAAACATGTTATTAACATATGATTATTGACTATTCTGATAATAATTCATTATTTGGAGTTATTCTTTAAGAAAAAAGTGTCACCGACTGACTTCAGAGAATAATCTACAGACCTTTACTGAACCATTGTTGTATCAGCTCCGGGGGGAGAAAAGTGTTTGTATTTATTGATTCATTGCTTTTTATGTCCCCGCCCACAGACAGACGGAGAGCTGATCAATCAGTATAGATAATAAGTTCAGAACGTGAACCGCAGGAGATTTGTGTGATTTATCTGTGCAGCGTCATTTGATAAAACTGAAGCGTATCTGTCAAAAACATTTAATGTGAATTAGCTGATAGAACATAGACGTACAATTTCTAATAGTGTAGTTAAGTTTGCTTGTTGCAACGCGTAAAAAACATCTTTCTTTTTATTATAAGCTGCAACACTGCTCATGTATGTGCCATCATATGTATGTGACATTTATATTCAGGGAATCTTTTAGCCAAAACACAAACTAATTTGACTCTGTTATCTTCTCTCTTGAGTTGTACCCTTGAAATCCAGCATCCTCTCAGATAAATGAGCTCTCCTGACATGGAAACCAAGGTTTTCCTTCTGCTGAGCTAACAGTGAAAGTCTCATCGGGACTTTTAATCTTCAGCAAGAGTGAAAAAAAGAGTCAAGGACGAAAGTAAATCAAGCCACACGACACGAGAGCAGAATTTAAACTCTCAGTATTTCATTTTTATTCGCCAGAAAACGTGAGAGCTCCGTCTGAGGAGTTCAAGCTGCTTTACATCATGTGAAAACAAAGCTTAAAGGATCATTCTGGTTCATTATAGCTTGGAATATAACATGGAACCACAAACATGAAGCATGGAACCACAGACATGGAACATGGAACCACAAACATGAAGCATGGAACCACAGACATGGAACATGGAACCACAAACATGAAGCAAAGAACCACAGACATGGAACATGGAACCACAGACATGAAGCATGGAACCACAAACATGGAACATGGAACCACAGACATGGAACATGGAACCACAAACATGAAGCATGGAACCACAGACATGGAACATGGAACCACAAACATGAAGCATGGAACCACAGACATGGAACATGGAACCACAAACATGAAGCAAAGAACCACAGACATGGAACATGGAACCACAGACATGAAGCATGGAACCACAAACATGAAGCATGGAACCACAGACATGGAACATGGAACCACAAACATGAAGCATGGAACCACAGACATGGAACATGGAACCACAGACATGGAACATGGAACCACAAACATGAAGCAAAGAACCACAGACATGGAACATGGAACCACAGACATGAAGCATGGAACCACAAACATGAAGCATGGAACCACAAACATGAAGCATGGAACCACAGACATGAAGCATGGAACCACAAACATGAAGCATGGAACCACAGACATGAAGCATGGAACCACAAACATGAAGCTTGGAACCACAGACATGGAACATGGAACCACAGACATGAAGCAAAGAACCACAGACATGGAACATGGAACCACAGACATGAAGCATGGAACCACAAACATGAAGCATGGAACCACAAACATGAAGCATGGAACCACAGACATGAAGCATGGAACCACAGACATGAAGCATGGAACCACAGACATGGAACATGGAACCACAGACATGAAGCTTGGAACCACAGACATGGAACATGGAACCACAGACATGGAACATAGAACCACAGACATGGACTAGACATGGTCTCCACACTGTGAACCTGTAGTGGCTCTTGTATGGACATCCTGGTGTGTGTGTGTGTGTGTGTGTGTGTGTGTGTGTGCAAATAACACCATAAGTGTAATCGAGTGTCTGTTTGTTACACAGTTGGCACTAATGGTTGCACTAATGTAAGTGCAAATACTGCAGATTTCAGCGTATTATTAACGTTATCACTCAGTCAGCCTTCGTGTTCCCACACTGACGTTATCTCACTGACCCAGATACACAGTACGGTGTGTTTGTGTTGCAGTGGCAGCTGGTGGAACATTTTCTAGGTAGGCGCCACATCTAATCAATTTCAGCAAACCTCCCAGTATGATTAAATGCTAAACAATGAAGCTATTAAAAAACACATTACTACTTCGCGTACTACATTATTTTTCTCCAACATGAAATGAAGCGGTAAATACTGCCTCAACAAACACATTAGGACACATTAGGAGATCTTATTTTTGTCGCCCACATAGGTGAAGAGAGTATAATATAAAACATGAAAATGTTTCTTTATGGAGCTGAAGTGCAGTTAGAAATAATGGTGTTAAATATGTATATGGACCAAAAACAGGCACACTTATGTAAAACTGACTATTATTAATCAATTATATAAACTGCATGTGAAATGAAGGATTGTAAGTGTGTTTACTAGTAATACTTTATTCATAAGCACTGAATTATTATTTGTTATTATTATTATTAATATTATGAACAAGAACAAATACATATCTGCTTATTAAAGCAGCGATGATGAGTTTTCAGACAATTATGCATTAAAAAACATTTATTATTTATTTTTTTTGTTTTTTTGTTTTATTTGCTGACCACCAGGCCTGGAAATAAATTCTAGAGGAAATAACTGACATTTACCTGACAGCTTACCTGTGCAGCCTCTGTCGTTCTCCTGATCCCACACATCTTCAACCACAACCAGACCTCCTCTAGTAAATGACCCGTTATAATTAATAACTATGTCACCAATAACTATATTATATATAAGTGTCACTTGCGTTGAGTCTGGGTCACTGCGTGAAAGTTGGCAGCCCTGTTCGTGAAACAGAGGCGTCTGCAGTCGAGGTAAATAAACTATTTGAGGAATTATTCCCTGTACGGTTCTCCATAATGCTGCCACAGACAGTATAATAAAGAAAGTAAATTACTGTCTTAGAATAAAACTGGGTTTGGTGTCAGGAGATTTTTACCTGCCTGAATGCACAGTGCCAACTGTGTGTGTGTGTGTGTGTGTGTGTGTGTGTGTGTGTGTGTACTCAAAGGACTGCTTTCACAAAATTAGTTCACCACATTTCATGCCAGCTTGGTGAAATGCTTCTTCACTCAATGTATGTTTGTGTGCGTGAGAGTTTCACAAATAGCAACTGTGTGTGTGTGTGTGTGTGTTTTCCATCACAGGTAACCAAGGAAACCAGCGATGAGGAGAAACGACGGTGCTCTCTCTCTCTCTTTTTTTTTTGTCTTTTGGCCACAAGCAGTCAGAAAAAGATGAAAAATCCATCAAATGAAAAATCCATTGTCTTTTTGCACCTTCTCCTCACAGGCAGCATCACTTTTCAACTTTCTATCTGAATCGACGCCTCTGAAATATATAATCCTTGTTTGTCTCTATGTTTATTCTTTTTATAAATCAAACTCATGCTAATGTGAGTCATCCATGTGAAAACCCAGAAAATCCCTCTGCAGTTCAGGGCTGCTGAATCCCTCCCTGTGTATTTGTGTACAGTGTCAAATTGTCTGCTGCTGCAGTGTTTGAGCTGCTTCACCCTCCCTCACCTCACCTCCCCCCACAGCCCTGTTGTTAGAGGCTTAGACAGCTGGCAGGAATCTTATCTTATCGATGTGTACACTTCTCGTCATTTAAAATCTAAATTGCAGCTTAAAATAAGACAAATCATCATTCAAAGTGTCTGTCCTCATCAGAGCAGTCACAGAAACAGTGTCATGCTGCAGGCAGCCTGCAGCAGAACACTCTGTCTGCATAGTAAGATCCTATAATTGAGGTTTGAGGGCGGAGCAGATGAGGAGCAGATGAGCATGGTCAGAGGCTGGACAGGACACATTTGGACGACCCCTGTGGGAAATCAGATGCTTTGAGCTGATTGCATTTTGTCTCTGCAGTCATGTATGTTGAAGTGATGCAGCACGTTTTTCTTATCATGTTGTTATTGTCTCACCAACCACTTTATAGGCTTCATGTATCGTTACAGAACAAGTCAAATAAATGCTTAAACCTCATCTGTGTTTAGTCTAAAAACACTAAAAGTATATTTCAGGAGTTTAAGGGGAGGCTTCGAGATATTTCATAATAGAAGATTTATTACCAGCCCTTACACCGAATTTACATCAGCTAGCTTCAATGTTCACAAGACGCATTGCAGAAGTGCAGCAGCCGTTTTACAACCATAAACAGTTTATAGCAGTTTATTGCTTCTAACTTTTCTCTGATCACTTCTGATCCAAACAATGATTTAAGTATTATGTGTGTATCCAAAACCTGATATTTCTTCGGCTCCGAAGACTAATAACACTATAGAGTAGTTCCCTGTAACGACATTGAGCATGTGCACAATGATTACTGATGTGATGAATTAAAAAGTCCTTCTGTGCAGTTCAAGTGTCTCTTCATAATGAAACAACGTGCATACTAATAACCATCCAAACCTGCAATCACAGCAGAGACGCAGCAGTTTTACAGCAGGGTTCATTAGACTGACAGGTCTAATGATGGCAGGGCAGGAAGCCGGTTTGCAGCCAGAGGCCAGGATTCAATCAGCAGCGTGACCTGAGGCCCCTTCACAGGTCAGTGAGACAAGTGGGATACAGAGCTGATGTGGTCAAACGGGATGTGAGGCAGATACACTCACACTAACTAATGATATGATGTACACACACATGTATACACATCGCATCATATATGATGGGAAACAACAGATCACCAACAGACCTCATCATGAAATGAAATGAGACTGTAATGAAGAGTTAAAGACCCACAGAGCAAGTTTAACAGCTGGATTAACAAGATCTCCTCTCCTCTCCTCTCCTCTCCTCTCCCCTCCTCTCCTCTCCTCTCCTCTCCTCTCCCCTCCTCTCCTCTCCTCTCCTCTCCTCCTCTCCTCTCCTCTCCTCTCCTCTCCTCTCCCCTCCTCTCCTCTCCTCTCCTCTCCTCTCCTCTGCGTGGTTGCAGCCGCCTCAGTGCAGAGAAGTGAGCTGATTGGAAGTGATTTTGTTCTCTCCCCAGTCTGCCTCCTTTGTTGACATCAGCACTTAGCTGAGGACAGAATCAACAACAGTGCCGTCCTTTACTCAGCCTCCACAGGTTACGTCTCCTGCAGCGAGCGGGGAGCCTTCAGCTCTGCAGATTGTTACCTGCAGATTTTAAATCTGGATCTCATCTGGTCTCGCCGAGCTGCTCTGCAGGCAAGATGTCATCAGCTGCAGGAGTATGTGCTGCTCTTAGTGTTTATCAAGAGGGGAAGAACTGCTTACCGGAAAACTGAATAAAAGGAACAGTCTAGTTGATGTGGGAAGTATGCTAATAAATATACTTTATAAAAACACTTTATAAAGTGCTCGACTGTAAAAGCATTAAATATCAAACAAGAATGACAGTAAGAACAAAATAAAATTTACAGAATAAAAAAACAACTAAATACAGTTTACATGAACCCCAGCTGCACTTCAGTCTCTTGCTTTTTGCTTTTATCTTAACTTTATCTATTTTCTTTTTTTCCTGGCAGAAAAAAATCCCCTGAATGTGTGCACTGAAGTAAGAATTTTGATAAAGGAGTCCAACCATTTATGTGACATGCCACAGTGGATCTGAAAAATACTGTGGAGCTGCTGCCTCCTTTAATCAGGCGACCTGACTGACACGGCAAGACTGCGCAGCATCAACATCCATACAAACAGAAAAGTCAGTAGCAAATGTCACGGCAATCCGTCAAATATCTGTCAAAACATCTCACACTGAACCAAAAATGTCAACCTGCTGCAGGCTGAACTACCATGATGCACCGAGGAACCAGAAATGTTGTGACAATCCATCCAGCAGAAGTAGATATATTAAAATTCAGAGGATCATCAGTAGGATTCATCCTCTGGGGAACATGAATGTTCATAGAAACACATCCAATAGTTGTTGTGATATTGTAATCTGGAAGTCCAGACTGACGCTGCAGATACAGACACTAAAACACGTTTACCTCTGCAGGTGGAAATGCTCGCTGAACATTCAAACTCTTCACAGAAATGAAGTTTTAACTCTGAAGTGATCAGTGTGTTGTTACCCAGACGACCGTATGTGTGCGTGTGGGCATAGACACTATGACTGAATGATTATGACCATCTTAAAAACAAAGTTTAAATGTCAAAACAGTGTTGTTGTATATTAAATAACAACGACGAAACGTGTCCTCAGAAAAACAGCGAGGTGATTTGATTTTGATTGCTGCAGTCTGTTTTTATTTATTAAGGTACCGACTGTACAGGCGTTAGCACCAATCTGTGTGTTTATATGCAGCTCAGCCTCTCACTCATCTCCAAACTCAGAAACTCAGTGTCTTTATGTCATTTGCCTCCAGTCTCGCTTTTCTTTTTTCTCATCTATGAAGTTCATAAAGCTGATGAAAGGGAACATTTCACATTTCCATATTCATATTCTGGCTCTACTGGAATATCTCTGCATGGTTTCCAGTTAAAAGCTCCTTATTGATCCTATACTGGTCCTTTCTGCAGCCCCTCAGTTCAGCCTCTGTCTGAAACAAAGTGTTCTGAGATGCAGCATGCATCATAACAGGATGCCATAATTTAAACACCATAATTCGTTCCCTTTAAGCAGTTTGATGAACATTTTGAACTTCCACAGACGCCTTCAACTATGCTGCTCTAAGATAAATTATGTATTTCCATTGACCTTCTATGTATTAGTGCACGTATGTTAAAGTCTAAATGGTAGAGCTGGTAGAGTACAGGAGGGTTTCAAGACCACAAAAACAAAGAAATAAATAACAACCTTGCAGTTGATAAGCAGGACCTGTGTTTTACATCATCTTCAAGGACATATGTTGTCCGCTGTGTCTCTAATATTCTTCTTGTAAACGGTTCATTTATAAATCTATTACATGGAAAGAAGCTCTATCATCCCATCATTACCCTGTAAATCCCGAGCAGACGCAGCTTTATGTCAAGCCTGGCGTCCAGCTGCCGTGGTTCCCCTCAGGAGACCTCTGTCCCCGTCTCATAGATGTAGAAATGAGCTGTCCCATATGTTACAGGCATTCAGCATCACCTTAGAAACCAGGGATCAGAGCCTGAGACCAATACAGAAACTATAGCAGCAGGATTTCACCTCTTTTTCTCCTTCTTCTCAAATCCGTCTGTACATGTTGGAATCAGATCTGAAATATGAGAATAAACAATGTGAACATTATAAATACCTGTTATATCAATAACTGGACCTGTTGGGGTGAATCTGGGCTCTGGGTGTCTCCACTTGCTGTAACTGAATTATTTTGCCTTCAATGAAAGTCGCTGCAGGACAACATTGACGCCTTGTTGCTCTCTAGCCAGCAGTTAGCACAATGCAGGGAATGTAAAAGCAGAAAGAGGATGAGACTGATGTTTTCTGCAGACATCATAAAATCACTAAATATACGATATATTAACTTGCCATCGACTGAAAAACGAACTCCTCCGAGATTTCTGAAAACATCAACGATCTTTTAAAAATTTGATTTCAATTTATAATCTGTGAAGTTATAAACAGTCACACTGCTTTTTTTTTACACTTGGTTTAATGACGTGGTCACAATGAGACAAACTTGACTTCATGGTATTCAGCGAAGAAGAAAATAGAAAAAGAAAAGAACTCATTGGCTGTTACGTATCTTAAAGATACACTCCCTGATTTATGACTCATCATAAGGATTTTTGTGTTTCTCTTTTTCCAGACACCTGTAATGGAAACATAAACTGCAAATGATCTAAGATACAACTGGATTACTGGATTGTAATATATTCATTGCATTACAGAGTCATTGTTTTCTATAGGGTAACTTCCCCTTACAGATGGATGGGAGGGTGGGGTCATATTAACGCGTACATTCAGTCATGAGTTTTCCTGACTTGTGTAATGTAACTGTGTATATTTTAAGGCCTTTAGCAACACCTTAAAGTGATTATTGTTAATTAAAGGCTCTTCAAATTAAGTTTTGACATGTTTTTCTTTTATGTTGGACATTTTAACAAAAGACAGGGAATGTATCTTTAAAAATGAATCTGGTTTCCTGTCACGTCATATTTCACAAACCGACGTTGGATCTGCTACAAAACATGCTGACTCAGTAAATGAAACATTCCTACAAAGTTTCGTCCCATTCAGAGAAAATATAAGGCTGAGTGGCATTTATAATAACTACATCACAGACGTCAGTGTATCTATAACAGGAGAAAAACCCATTCAAGTTTATAAATGCTCATTATAGCATATCCGTCACTTCTTCAGTGGTTTATAATGAAAGCTTCCATAAGTTTATGAGTTATATAAATACATTAATGTACTTCCATTGTATTTGTACTCACTAAGACATGCTTATCAACAGCGTTCACTATCATAATGATCATTTACACTTTATAAGTCACATATAAAATACATGTATGTCTGCAAGCTGTTCTTCTGTCTTTATTACTTACTAAACCCTCAGTCAGATATCATAGACACAACATGTTTGTCAGTGTTTGAATTTCTCCAAAAATGTATCAGACTAATAACAGCGATCACAATATCAAGAAAAAATGACTCCGAATGCCGAGAAGCAGTCAGTCAGAGGCACGAATGAAAGTGATAAAAATTCAAAAACCGCTTCTAAGTTGTACAAAAAATGGCCCCATAGTTACTAAAGTAAGTACTCAGAAGTTAAAGTTTGCTCATGTGAAGCTCTGTGATTGGATGTTTGTGTACACAGGTGTTAATTGTTTTGACTGATGAGGAGAGTTTAGTGTTGAAGAGATTTTTACTTCTCTAACACCTGAAATAACTCGTCTTCTCAGCCTGGTTGAGGATATATTCACACATGAGAAGCCTGGTTATTCTTATCCGTGTTTACATGATGAACAGTATCCAGGTTTCTGTATCTCGATTTCTCACCACATTACTGAAAGGATGAAGCGTCACAACCAGGATACTGATACACATGTAAACACATTAAAGGTAAACCAAGCTGTAGCAACTACAACCAGAGATAACTAGAGATCAGTCAACTCTACCAGCTCATCTGCCGCTTTGCCTTTTGGACTCCGACAGCAAACATTTCCCGTTCCTGAACAGGAAACTCTGGCAGGGAAGTTACGGTAAGTTTAAGTAACTGCTCAGAGGTCTCAGACAGTCTGTTACACCTTGTTTCAGCTGTCAGACACTCACAAGCCTTCAGCCACTTGAAAACTGTTTGGTGAGTCATTAGATATTAGCTGGTATTGTTTTAGCGGGTATTGCTGAGCTGATCTCAGGTCTGGGTGAGGGAACACACACAGATCCCATCCTGTTGAGGGACGTGGCTTTGGTCATGCCCTCGCTGCCCACAGTGGAGAGAGGGAAGCTCTCGTAGCTCTCCACCGCCCGGCTGCCGCACTGACAGCGCTGCAGCGTCGCCTTCAGCTCCCTCTGGAAGTTACTGTTCAGAAAACCGTACACCACGGGGTTAATACAGGTGGAGGCCATCGCAGTCAGGTGACAGGCGGAGAAGACGGCGTCGTGCTGGCAGTCAGGCAGGGCCTGGTGGTGCCAGTCAAACAGTGTGTTGAAGACATTTAGCGGCAGCCAGCACAGAGCGAAGGCTATGACGATAGCTAACAGCATGACGTTAATCCTCTGGGCTCCTCGAGTCCTCCTGCTGCGCTCCACCATGTCCCTGCACAACACAGCAGGACAACCATTGTCAGACAATCCACTGTGAAATATCACAACAGGCCTCAGGCACCGTTACGGGTGAATAAATATTCATAATAAATAATATAATATATGTGATGAATAACTCTTTGATATTGGATTAGATTGCATTAGATTGCACAGGTGTTCCTGATATCATGACACAAACATGCTGTGAGAGAAGTAGAGCGACCTGCGTCGTCTCAGGCGGAGGAAGATGCGCAGATAGCAGAGGAGCACCAGCAGCAGAGGCAGGCAGTACTGGAAGAGCAGCAGTGAGGTTGTGTAGGCAAGACGATGCTTATCTGACGGCCACAGCTCCATACAGATCAAGTGGTCCCTGCAACAAAATACATACAAAGGTTATAAGGTAAAGCAAAAGTTACTAAGTAGTCCTGTGGCTCCTACATTAACCCAAAATCTATTAATGGATGTCAGGATAGCAGGCAGCAGGACAGCAGGATAATGTTATAATTACCATACACACTCCTGCTAATGTCAGTGTGTTTTCCTGATGAGGGAAATAACTTCATGGATGCTTTTAAATCAGTTTGCTCTCCCACACACTGATGAGTCTGCTGATGTTATAGTTCATCCTGTGGATGCTGGGGGAATATTAGCTTACATTATCAACGCTTGTCTGCACTAAATGCCCAAATGGAGAAATGTGAATTGTGAATAAAGATGTACTGACATCTTCCCTAAACCTTATAATGGGCTCCCAGCTGAAAAAAACACCCACAGAAACATCTTCTCTATTCAAATAACCAAAACTTTGTAAAAGCTGCAGTCTCTGGACACAAATGCAATCGAAATGTTTGTGTTTATGCATCAAAATATGCTGTCAGTCATAAATAATATCATTTGTTTAGTTAGATCTGATAACGATAAGATTATTGAATTAATGGGAATATAACTGTTAGATGTTGATCAACTGTGTTGCTGTGTTGGGAGCTTTAAATAATGAATGAAGCTAAAGCACACCACAGTCAGACTCATGCCGGTGTTTCATCAACTGAAGAAGATGTGACACTAAACACAAGATGTTGTTGGTATTCAATCATTAATCACACTAAAACATGTATTTTAAAGCACATTTCAGTCTTCATTACAAAAGGCGAACGTCATTGTAGAGAGGTCTGTGTGAACGCCTCCTTGAACTGAACAGAAAGGTCCCTCCGCTTATGATGAGCAGCGGTCTGAACAGGCGGAAAGGCAACACAGGAAATGTTCTGCATTGCCTGAAGAAAATTGCAAAAGGACTATTAGTGCTAATAGAACAAATTCAAACTAACAAGTAACTAGTTTGAATTCATTTGAAGACAACAATTAGCACTGATTATCATAAGCATGCATGGTCAGTGATGGCCGGTCAGTCTGGATATGTTCCCGTGTTGTCACAGCTGCTGAAGGTTGGTGTAGAACCCAACATACTATAATTTCTGTTGTGTCATGATCCAATCAGCACAGCTTTGCTTGCTACTGTCCTTCATTTGCATTTATGACAGTCCAGGTGATATGTTCACTCTTTCATAAAAGCAGGAAACTTGTTACACTTGGCCCTGAACATTTTCAGAAATGGAGCCATTGCAAAAACGATGATCATTTCATAGGCTCGACTCCATAATATCATGTCTGCTGCATGCATGTTGTGTAGATTTCCAAAAGCTTAATCCTTTTATTCATTAACCCTGACAGTTCAGTGAGCTCACCTGAACGGGTTGGCGGGCAGGCTGATGTTCTGGAAGGGGTCATTAGTGAGGATATTGAAGGAGAGGAAAGGCAGAGAGATGAAGCAGGCAACAAGCCACGTTAACCCCACAGCCAGGTAGGAGTGGCTGGCGGCGGGGGACCAGCCGGTGGGATGGAGGATCAGCTGGTGACGCTCCAGAGCGATCAGCACCAGGGAGAAGATCGAGACTGTGACTGACATGCACTGAACAAACGGAGTCACCTGAGAGAGACAGGTGAAAAAAACAAACAAATCAAACTGGATTTAGACGTTTTAATGAAGTTAAACTGAATAAAAGTCAAGAATCCAATATATAACGTGTGCTGTTTGTTATGTTAGTACTTATGTGTGTGTGTGTGTGTGTGTGTGTGTGTTCACTGACCTTACACAGGGCCTCTCCCAGCACCCAGCGGTCCATCAATGTGTATATGACGGTGACGGGCAGGCACACCACACACATGAGGATATCAGAGCATGACAGGTTGGCAATCAGGATGTTAGTGACGTTGCGCAACTCCTGTTGCCGGGCGATGATGAACACCAAGCCTGTATTGCCTAGCAACCCAATCGCTATGACAGCACTGTATGCCACAATCAAGAAAGTTGCCCCGCCAACCGAGGGCGGGCACTGAGGGGTTTCTGCCCAATCTGAGGCCTCCCAGACTCTGAGGAGGCTGCTGTCGTTGGACATGGCAGGGGGAGGAGAGGGGAGGGGCGATGTGAGGAGAGACTGTGTGTTACGGGTCAGGGTTAAGGGGGATCAAAGCCCGGAGGCTGCTGTTAAACTTCTCCTTAAAAAATAAATGTGTAAGGCCAGATCAAAGCAGAGATGATAGGATGAGGGAGGCAGTAAACACTGTACTGTGCAGTACGTTGCAGGAGACGAGGCCTGTTTCAAATATAGATGTTGTCGTCTTTTTCATTCACTGCCAGCATCCCGGTGGATCAGCTCAGCATCAGCATTTCCCTGTGAAGGACGCAAAACAACACAAGGCTGATAATAATGAAAGACAGACAGGGAGGTGAAGCGCTCTCTGAGGACTACAAGACACAGTTAGAGGTGAAGACGAAAGACAAAGTGAAGTGCTTTAAGTCTGTAGCATTCATCCGTTTTATTCACCTACTTCCTTTCAATACTAAATCCAAAACCCTCGGAGACCACTTACTTCAAAGCCACTGAACATTCATTGTGTGGAGGGCAGACAGCAGAGCTAAAAGCCTGAATGGACGAATGACATGACGAATGACATGAAGTCCAACTGGGAAAACTGCTTTGTCTGTTACAGCAAAAAAGTAGTTTTATTTGAAAGAAGAAGTGAAATTTACCAGGTGAATCTAAGTCTGTCAGCTCTGTTTCTGCTCTCTACCAACTCCTGAGGGAAACATCTAAATGCTCCACTATGTTCACCAGCTGCTCTACAGTAACTGTGTCTACTGGGGCTGGTCAACTACAGCAGCAACACAGCAAATATACTACATTTATTAAATGTACCGTTATCACTAAAGGAGGCAGAGGAATAACGAAACATGAGAGACACCGAGCAGGAAAGAGCAGAAGAAAAGATGTGAACTGATCCTTTAAGGGCAGAAAACAAACAACATGCACATAATCATATTATGATGTTTAAATCCCACACGACTGAATTCTCATTTCAACATTGCGTACAGTATATTACTAAACTCATGAACATAATGAACCATATTAAACCACACACACATACATATGTCACGTTTCTCATAAACAAACTATTATATGCTAATAAATAAACACACACACATGCGGTATTAAGTTTCCTGTCTCATGTGTGACAGGCAAAGTGACTTTCTGCTCTGAATGAACTGTTTAATTAAGATACAGCTTATTAGTACATCACATCTTATCCTACTGGCACAATACACATCCACTGATTACAGCATTCATTAGCATATACATACATGGATACAACCAGTTGACAGCTGCCCATTCACTCTGCCAGCCTCCTCCTCTGGAGAGCTGTCTGTCTCTCCCACTTCAAATTTCTTTCTCCTCTGACAGCCTTTATGGCCCCCGAGGGACGGCGCTGCCAGAGAATGAGACACACTCACAGGTGTTACTGCTCACTCGATTCCACCCCGCTTGTGATAACAATCATCAAGAAGCTTGCTATCGCCTGCTCTCATGCATTGAGACACGCACACAAACTCCTTCTTAAAATCTCAGCTCACCTGAACGAGCAGAACCACCAAAGCATTCGCTCAAACACGACAACAATCTCACAGGTGCAACGTAAAGAACAAAATCCCACCGTGACAACAAAGCAGTGATATCTGGGACCATCTGGAAGTGTCTCTGACAGTGAAGGCACAACGTTTATCACTAAATCTGTTTCAAATGAAGCTTTCAGAGCAGGTTGAAGCCCTGACGTTTGACTCACAGGAAATATTTCTACATATGTTCACCTCAAGTTGAAAATGCTTTGCTGCCAATATAAATTATTAAATTCAATCTGTAAAGATATACTGGAAAAAAACTATGAATTATATTCATAGATATACTGAATTATGTCAATTGATGAGTAGAAAGTCAGTAAGAGTTATCCTCATTGAGATATCATTGTGCAGTCCCTGGAGTCATGCTGGTTGAAAATAAATAATCAATATAAAATATAAACAAAGCAGGTCCTGTCATAGAGAATTGAATCATGGTAATAGAGATGTTTTTCAGATATTTATCAAAGGTTACTACTTCCGTGTCCATGTAAACATGATGTGAGTGAATGATAATGAACTGATGAGCGATACACAAGCGTGTTGACACACTAATAAGCCTCTAATGTGAGGACGGTGTTTGGACTGAAGCTGCAGACAGACACGTTGATCCAATATATTAATTCACTCAAGCTCGTTATTACAAAGCCAGAATATATTAATTAGGGATTGTTTTCCAGCATGCGTTTCAAGCAAAACTCTATATTATAGTGATTATATGAGAATACAGTGAAGCTTTCAGTGAAGTTTGTACGGATATGGAGGCGAGCAGAGGCTCACCTCACCTGACCCGACGCAGCCAACAGGTGATGAGTTCAATGTCTGTTTAAAATCATTGAGTTGGACTCTTAATAACTTTGGACAACATACAATTTAGATTATATTGTAGGAATATGTTTATCCATTAAAATCCTAACTGAGCACCACAACAGACAAGGCGTTGGCTAATACAGCGGGGAAACAGTTCTGTGTTGAAACGAGACTTAGAAATCAATACGTGTCATTAGTTTTGCAGGTATTTGGTCATAAACCACAGTTAAATTAAAATGTTGACTATGATGGTGGTGTGATATGAAAAGTATCTCAATCTGGATCATCTATTCATGCTCCCCAGAGGATGACTTTTTATCCGTCATAATTAGGATTTGGAAACAAACAAACGCCTCATTCAATGGAATTAAAGTTATTAAAGTTACCCTCATATGACCTCATTTATTAAACAACCTTCCTGAGTTGTCAGACGCTGTATAACGTCCGTCATGACGTGCACAGTCTATTATTATATATAACATATTATTTAATAAATATCAGGTATTTCTTAGTATAATTTATTCCTAGGTCAGTTCATCATCTCTGGGCCATTAAAAATGCATAATTTACATTGCATGAAGAATTAAATAATCTGTTTTCATAAAGCTTCACTCAAGGCTAAAGAAAATGATCATCTTCACTACAAAGACTAACAAAAAAAAAAGAGAGAGAGAGAGAAAAGGTATCTGCAGCACCAACACACATCAATGCATTTTAGTTAAGTCCTTCATAGCCTGAATCTTCACCTCAATGCTTATTTATTTAATTATATTTTTAATGAGATATGCACCATGCACCAGTCATGAAGTTCAAAGAAAGCTTTCGATAAATCAGAGCTGTCCTGGTGATCTGACTTTAGAGACCGCTCCACGTCTCCCATAGTGAAATCAAGCAGGTATTGACCTGAACTGGACTGTAGCCTCACAGCAGGAACGTCTCGTTGTGATCCTGACCAGACGGCCTGCAGCCTTTCTTTATGTCTCTGTGGGTTATTAGCTGCTCACCTATCACAGCTCATGAGTTTCTAGACTTACAAAATAAAGCTGATGAGATTAGAAACCAAATTAATTCTTCACATCCAGCTACTCCTGCAGATCCCAAATTCATCTTTATACAGTTGGTGTCAGCTTCTACCAAACCTTCCTTGATCCAGGCTCCCTTAATAACTACCCACCACTCTGTAAACTTACATTATTTTATTAGATAGATTTGTTTGTGCCCGAAGCTGGCCGATCAGGAGCCAGAGACCTGTGGTTTGACCTCATCGTCTCACTGTTTATTTTGCTGCTGATGATACGAGCGTGCCGTGGTTGTACAATAATGTCACCACAACACTGGAGCAGAGAGCTATCTTCATCTGCCATGAGAGATTTTAAACATAGCACTGGTTTGAGGGTTGTTTTCTACTAAAGAACATGATCTATATGAAACTTCTCTGAATCTTTATCCTCCTCCTGCTGTGACCTGAGCGAGTCACCAACATACCATGATGTTAAAGTACGGAGTACCTCAGGGCGTGGTTCATCTCGCTACTGCACCAACTCAAAAATAGGCTCCTTAGAGTTACTATTGTTTCCTATATAGGTGTTATATAGTGTTCCCTTCTTTTGTTATTCTTTATATTCTTTATATATCTCCTCATATATTCATACATATTACCTTTTGTGTCTCCACAGGGAGCTGCTGTGTGAAATCTGAGGCCTGAGGTGTGGATTTAGAAGAAAGTGAGGTTACAGACATCTGTAGCTCTTCATCTCTGCTGGTGTTAGCAGCTATAAGCTATATTTGCTGCTACTAGCATGGTAGAGTTGCATTGTGGGTAATGTAGGCACCAGGTTTTGACATATAAAAACAGTTTCTTCTATTTCTGCCATCGTGATTCAGACTCTTAATGTATTAAAGGAATTTATGTGGGCCAAGACCATTTAATGTATGTTTAAATGTCAGCTGGTACATTTATAGGAAATACAGAGAACAACACAAGGTTCCTGTAATAATGTTTTCTGGTTATTGTGAGCGTTCTGGCTGCAGAGATATAAATAACTGTGGAACTGGGACAGCCGGATACTTGTGCCGTTTAATCCATTTTGGATTTTGGTTTTGGAAACTATCTCATGGTTTACTTTATGTTGAAGAGCATCATCACTGAGGCTTCACTGAATAAAGAACAAATGATCGGCTCCTTAGACTTGTTACTGTTTGGCTATCTACATGTTTAGTTTTGACTTTGTGTTTTGCAGATATTCAGACATAGCCTGTGGACCCATGAGCTGCAGAACGCCATCTTCAATCTTTGCCACATTGTGGGACAGATTGTTGGACTGACCAGCCGGTGAGTGTGGGTGAAATGATCCTTCAGGTTTAACGTCTGTTAGGATTTCCAGCTTGAGGGAGAATAACTTCACACAATGAATACGGAGCCGGGAGGAGCCAGAGAGTGGCTCCGGCAAAAAATAGAAGGAGAGGACGAATTCAAGGACGAAAGAGCACAAAGAGCCGGAAAATCTCTGCTCGTGTGCTCGTCATATTCACACTTCTTCTTCTTCTTCTTCTTGTCTGTCACTTCCTGTCACACTGGACTGTTCCTGAGATGCAGACGAAATGCAGAGCTGCACCTTTTCAAGAATTATTGAGCCAGATTTGATATGGACTCTTTGCAAAGGGTCTAAATTTAAATTTCAGCAGAGAATGAGAGGTGGAAGTGCACGTTTTTACATGAGCATGGGGATTTGCAAAGGTTGAAAACACTCATTTCACCCTCGTTTAACATCCCCATCAATCAGTAGTGACAGCAATGAGGATGCAATGCAAAAGACGTGGGAGTGTACGCAACCTAATTACATCAAAACAAACAGTATATAGCACTGATATTACACACAAACACATACATCTTCACTTTCTCCTTTTACTCTATTTTATGCAACCCCACACAGCAGAAGACGGTCTGCCGGAGATCAAACGAGATACTCGTCAACAACCTCATCCTCTCTAGTTACAACAATCCTCATTTCCTCTGATGCTACTTCAAAGTTCCCTGAGTCACAGTCTTATCTGAAATAAGGTCTGCTGGCAGCCTGATCTGGTTTTAAAATGAGCCTGCGATGTTAATCCCTTAAAAAAAGAGGCGTTTTTATCAAGCCGAACTCGATTTTACAACTGATAAATTTCACATCTGCAGAAGTCGGAGAGCTGCGTTGGAAGATTTACGCTCCAGTGACAAAGTAATTACAGATATTGAAACCTTTCAATCGAACCGCTTTGATGCTTTCATTATAAAACCATTCAGTCTGACAAGAAATTAAGCAGAAAATAATGCTGTTTTAATACTCATTCATGTAATTGTTGTTTTTGTTTTGGGTAAAAGAGGATTGTGGGGGTGCTTGTTAAACTGCTAAAGTCAGACATGAGGTGCTAATCTGTGCTCAGTTCTACCTGCAGCGGACGGATGGATCTGGATTTTATTTCTTCCCTCTCATAACACACCTTTCATGCTGGACCTCGTGTTCGTTTCCTAAGTGGCCACAAAATGTTGATAAATCAGATGAGACAACTTTGCAATGTTCATCTCAGTGCTTCATTTCATGTTAGTTGCCATGGCGGTGTGATATACACGAGGGCCGATGTCCTCCTGGTTATGCAGGGAGGAGGCGGCGATGATTAATGATGTTTTCATCAAATGCAGTGCCATGTTTCACCAACTCATATCATGTTATCAGCTCACACACGGGGCTCACTGTGAGGTAACAGTCCTGATCGTCATAGCAGTTTTTATCCTTAAGGCATAAACCTGACGACGTGTGTTACAGCCAGCGGGGCCGAGACAAGACATCCATCCAGTAGATGGCAGGTCTGTCTAAAGCCTGCAAGGCCTCTTGTCTAACATTAAAGGGCAAGTTCACAGTTTTTCCAGTGTGTTAAAGCATCAGTCAGGTGTCCACATGAACAGTGTCTGTAATCATTGCTCCTGTTCATACTGGCTGTTCAAAGATCTGCTTCAAATCTTCAAAAGGTCGTTCCGTATTCACGACTCAAATGTTTATTGATGATCTATCGTCCTAATAAACCCAGAAGGCCACAGAGAAAGAGAATATTTACTCTGTTGTTCAGACTCTTGTCTTTGGCATTTGGGTCTCTGGCATTCACTCCTGCATCTTTTATAAATAGAGAGGAAATGAAATGAAATCCTCCCACACTGCTGATTATTAAGAAGAAACATGACATGCCTTTGAAAAACACTCGCGGCAGCTACTGTGTCTTCCAATCAGCGATCAATGTGCCAAATGAAGATATTCAACGAGGTCTGAATCACTTGTTTATTTCATGTGTGGCTGCAGGACACAGCTGGTCACTTCCTGATCCTGACGATTCGATCGTTTTTACAGCGCTGGAGTATCATCAAAATGTCAACATTATTATTATTATTATTATTATTGTCATGATGTCACTTCCTGTCAGCGCCTCCTTTTCTTCATGAGTTAAACACACATAATTTCACACTCAACTCCATCACACCAGGAATCAGAGGAGACGACTGATCCCTGCTGCCGTAGAGCTGGCGGTCAGCGCTAAGCAGCCATGAGCAGCTGCTGCTGGAGCTGCACACTCACTAGAAGCTCATTCATGGCCCTTTGTAAAAGTTTCTGTGTGAAATCTGTGTTGTAGCCAAGCTAACAGACTTTCTGATTCACCTGACCTGCACATCTGTGAGAGTGTTGGAGAGAAACCACAAGAAACATGGCGACAGACCGGGCATCAAGCGCTGAGCAGAGTGAACTTTCTAACATATTACATGCTTTGTTTGTTGTTTTCCTTTGCAACCGGATCAATGACGTGTAGATGTGTAAATCCAGCAGACATTTAGAGACAAACAGGAGTCAAATTCATACTGTGTGTTTAGTTTTATCATTTCTTCATATCAGAACGAATGTTGATTTCTGCCTCAGGCCAAAGTTTTCACCACATAATCCATATTTTGCTCTTCCATCACTTTTTGTTTGCTGATCAATGTTTTTATTTTAGGATTCTGACCTCCGATAGAAATATTGACGTCTCAGACTATTTTGTCATGTCCTTCCCTTTAGCCTTAATTAAATGCATAACCTCCCACTTGTCATAATACATCAACATGGTCTAGCCTTGACACAAACCCAGTGTGATGATATTCTCTGGAAAACTACCTGATGAGAAAATGTCATGTGACATGAAATATGTATTGTACAAATGACGATGAATTGAACAGTATGATAACAGCTTGACCACGCTGCTGCTGAACAGCGGGCATGAAACTGCTGAAATGTTGTCATTTTAAACTGACATGCTCCTCGCCCTCATCGTCGAAGCCCAGCAGGCGCGTGAGTCATGCTGCCAGTTTCTTTTTCACAGAGAGCTGTTTGTGTTGGATGCCATGAAACAAAATCAAATCGGTGTCCAGCTCGGGTGCTTTTTTTTGTCGTCTTCCTTTTATTTTTCAACAGTCCCATTTCGTGGTCTGTGGCTCATCTTATCAGCATGTTTCACTCTGCGTGATTTCTATGAAATGCAAATGTGCAACTGTTTCTGGTGACATTTTGGATTTGCAACTTGAGTGCAGATGACCTGCATATACTTAAATGCCAGTTTATTAGGTACACCTGCTGATGCAGTCTATGACAGTCTATGAAGCCATGACTAAGAGGGAAAACAGGACCGTACTGATGCGTAGTTCACAGTGTGTTAAAGCATCAGTCAGGTGTCCATATGAACAGTGTCTGTAGTCATTCCTCCTGTTCAGACTGTCTTCTTATAGCTTCTCTGAGGCTTCATCAGTGTGAGTTAGTCATATCAAGTGGATATCTGACACATTTACAGTCTGTTTAGCATCAAATTCCCTCTTTGTGTTTCCCTGTTGAGCTGTGGTGGAAGTATAGGAACAAAAAGAGGGACTTTGGCTCTAAAAACACTGTAACGTTGAAACATATCTGCTGGATTCGACTCATTTGGACACATTTACTGTATATTTAGCCACTTTGTTTTTCAGGACGTTAACACTTCATTGCAGCTTTTATTGAACCCATGTTTCCTGTGTGTCTTTTACTCTCTCATGCAATTTAAATGCTTTCTCATTATCTCCGCCAGGTAAAATCATTACTCCTTCACAACCTTAGAGCTCCAGTCAGCAGACTATTAGTGTCGTTCTGGTTAAAATGAAGTGTGTTACACCTTTTCGCCACTCAGGTAATAGGTTGGACTTATACGTCCTCTTATAAAAGTGAGAAGGTACATTGAAACAACGGCTGGGTCAAGCTGTAATTAGACGTCCACTCTCTGTAGACCTGTATCCAATTAGATTACACGCTTCATGAAGACGAACAGACTTGAATTATAACAGACCTGGATCATATCTACACAGAGTGAAGCTGAAAGAAGGACGAACATTTCACGATTCTTATTTTAAATGTCTCTGAGGTTCGTCTGTAAGGTTATTCTCAATAAAACTCATTTGCTGGCTGAGTACAGAAATGTGGATTCATCCACACCTGAAAATAGTCCCCAACAAACACAGCAGCTCCTTTATATCGTTACTGAAACACGAAACGAGCGACACACACAAAGTCTAAAGAAGCTTTTAAGAAGCAGACGTGACGTTCAACAACACACAACATAAGATACAAACCCGGCCAACGACTAATGTTTTCACCAAACTGACCACGGCTGAACGGGGCTTTCACTCTCAGTTATCTGTTATTAGTTTTGACTGTTATATCATGACAGGATTAGGAAAAGTTTCAACTTCAACTGACATTATTTACCAGTCAGCTGTCGTCTTTTACATTATACTGTAGATTCTTCCATTGACTCCATTTTCCGGCGAGCACCTTTTTGACTGTTATACTGAAGGGGGCGCTCTTACGGATCATTTGACAAAAATAGGTCACCAGGAAAAGAAAAGGACCTCTGAGACTCTGAACTGCAGCTCCGGCTCCAAATATTCATTTTTAAATGTCTAAATCTAATGTTGTTCTAATTCTGTTATATTCCCTGTTTACAGACAACATATCAAAAGGGAAAATATTCACAGAGCTGAATATTTTAGGGATTTATTGAAAGATCAGTGAATTTTGTCAACAACTTGTAGAAAAATGTCTTCTGTGTTGGTTTTATTTTTTTGTGTTTTTCTGTATTTCTTCTTCTCGTATATGTGTATATGTGTATGTGTTTGTCTTTTCTCTCCCTGAAAAGAACTTTATGCTTGAAACTATTAATAAAAATATAAATGTATTACTTATAGTTTGGTAGAAAAATGAAGCATAAATTTACTTACACTCCACATGTCCTGTTTTCTGCAACACGTGTCCTATAAATATATATATATATATAGAGAGTATAACTACTACTAGTCAATAATAATGATAACACACCAACGTACTGCAGGAGAGATCAAGAATAAACAACAATAACTTCAGGGTCACTGTGTGTATACAAATGATAATGATATCCACTCCTATAATATGAATGAAGTTTGAAGTCATATTTAAAGAAGACATTTGGATTTGATAAAGAAGGACGTGAGCTCGTCTGTGAGAGCTGCAGGTTGCTTTGAGTCACAATCACACTGAATGAAATATGAATTATCTGAGTTGAAGTTATTTTCCTGGAAACATGTTGCACAACCTCTTGGTAGATAACACACACACACACACACACACACACACACACTTCACACGGCTGTCTGGTATTGATCTGTTCACAGGAGCTGGCAGCCAAATATACTGTAGCATAAATTATTAGAGCTCATTAAAACCACAAGAGTATAAAGTCGCCTAAAGCTGCATGTATGGAGGGAAATTAGTGTCAAAATGTGTCACAAGATCCAAATAAAAACACGATTTATGACTGTGGATGCAGAAAAAATATCAAAGTTATTCAGTTTGATGGATTAGTTGATTATTGGAGCCAAACATTCACTTGTTTCAGCTCCTCAGATTGATTATTTATTGGTTTTCTTTGTCAAACATGATAAACTTAATACTGTTGTTTGTTGTGACTGTTGGCTGAATAAAAATAATCAATATAATAATAAACAATTGAATCAATAATGAAAACAATGAACCATTTATCATCAAACCATCGTATTAATGCAGATTTTTGATTATGAATTTTTTTAATAATTATGAATTTCTGACCTTGAGAATCACTGACACATAAAAATCTAAATAATATAAATAATAAATAATAAATATAAATGAAATCGGTGTTGAACTGATATCAGAGAACTTCACCGTCTAATAATCTCAGTCACGATCAATTAAACAATCATTAAGTAATTAAACCGACTCTCCCTGCTGGCTCCTTCAGACTCTGCCAGGTAAAATATAAAGATTAAATATAAAAGATAAAAGATGTTCGAGTGCTGCTAAGATGATGTATTGTTTATTGATCTGCAGGTGATCAATGCTTCAGAAGTTCCGTGTCTTCAGGTAACAAACGGCTCTGTGAGCATCTCAACCTCCCTCAGCCACCAACTGACTGTCTGCCTCCGTGAATGACTGTAACATCTGGTCTCTGTCGTCTGTCTGAAACAGCTGGAAAATCTACGTCTAAAAACAACAATAACAGAAAAAAAATAACAATAACAGAAACAAATAAAAACATGAAAACACCACCGCTGAAGGAAAAGAAGGCAGAGAGCTGCACTCACCTGTCCGGCTGTCGGTGTTGTGTCTGCGTCCAGAGACGGTGCGAGTGTCTGCTGATAGTGTTCACTGCTCTGCACGGTGTGTGTGTGTGTGTGTGTGTGTGTGTGTGTGTGGAGTTTGGAGTCAGGAGGGAAGAAACTGCGCAGTGAAGACACGACGAGCTTTACCTTTATTACTGTGAAAAGGTCAGTTCCTGTGAGATCAGGTCTGCACTTCATTTAGATGCAGGAATTTAGTCATTATTATGGTCCCGACTATTTCCTGAAAAACAAACATGTGTTTACACATACACGACATAAGGCTGGGTGTAAAAGAAGATTAAAGCATCTATTATCGATACCTTTATAATAAAGATTCATCTGATCACATTCATATGATTGCTGTTGTTTAAAGCATAACGTAATATTTTCATGAATTATCTGTGGAGTCTTTTAGCTCATTGTTTTGGATTTATGGTCTTAACTTCAGCGTGAGGAAGATGTTCACCTGGAGATCTACCTGCCTTCATTTCACTACAGGTGAATGTCATCCTGTTTCTCAGTCCTGACATCAACATACGTCACCAATCATCTTTCTGATGCTGTTTTCTAAACATCTGCAGTGCTTCAAAGTGTTTATAGTGTGTAAAATATCCTATTATGATGCATAAAAGAACCCAGTTTGGAGAGTAAATGAGCATTAAAGCATCTATAATCAACATTTCTATTATAACGTTTTAGCTACTGATGAGCTGTCATCATTTCTGTGTTTCCTGCAGCTCTGTGGAGTCTTTTTAGATTCTTTCAGCTCATCGTTCTGGTTTAATGACCCACAGCTTATTAACTAATAATTACTCAGGATTTTAACGTGTGCAGGAGCCTATTTTAACTACCTGTAATGAAATCATTGTCCTTCTATATACAGTTTTCTTTCCACTCACTGTTTAATTTTGTATTTCTTTATAGATTTAGACTCATTCCTATTTATCAGCTTCCTTCATTCTTTCTCTACCTGCCACATGCATCTGTTTCTTCCTGCTGTTACACTGCAGGGATCAATAATGCATTCTTATCTTATCAATCTATATTCACCCAGAATGGATTCTCTCTGAGTTTTTGCAGCAGTTTTCTCTACTTGACAATTATTCTTTTTTCTGCTCACTAATCAATTCTGAGAGAACGGCTGCACTTGACATAAATCCAAGAATAAAAGGACCAACCTGCCTTGTGTAAGAGCCCTTTGATGGTAAATGAAAAGAAGGTGGTTCTCATCTCCTCTTTCAGAGAGTCCCGCCTGAGACAAACCTTTTCTAGTCCTCTAGATTGGACGTATCTGACCACTGAGTCACTAACATCTACTTATTTTGTTTTCACACCACTTCCTTTGCTTTACTGTCTTCTCTGTCCTTCCTTTCTTCCTGGGTCTTAACCCTCAGGCTACAACTGCCTGCAATAAAAACAAATTAAATACAAATAAAACAACATATCTGCCTGAGCATAAGTTATTCATCTGATGGCACATTTTACATGATACATAGGCTCATGCGTGGTTAGTGAATCTTTTCAGTGGCTGCAGGGAGAATCTGTGCTATCATGAAATCCTCCTGTGTGAGAGCCTGGATGCCTTTTGGAGAAATGCCTCTAATATAAAGCATCTATCCAGCCACTCCAATCATCCTCACAAATTAGATAAAATAACTGCATCAGAAGCTCACTCGCAGGGAAATAAAACCAGAGAGCATTGCAACGCTGCGCCGCTCAGAGCAATTTGTTGCAATAATGAGTTTGAAAATCTATGAGAAGGACTGTGTGGAGCGAGAGACGATTGAAGACACAGGCAAGGTTACAGGACAGGAGGACTGTCATTGTGTTTGTAGAGAGCCTCAGGTTATTTGATATCTGACCTCAGGAATATGCAGCTGGTATCTGTGTTTGATTGACAGCAGCTGGTAGGCTGAGTGTCTGTGTTTGATTAACAGCAGCTGGTAGACTGAGTGTCGGTGTCTGTGTTTGATTGACAGCAGCCGGTAGGCTGAGTGTCTGTGTTTGATTGACAGCAGCTGGTAGACTGAGTGTCGGTGTCTGTGTTTGATTGACAGCAGCCGGTAGGCTGAGTGTCTGTATTTGATTGACAGCAGCTGGTAGACTGAGTGTCGGTGTCTGTGTTTGATTGACAGCAGCCGGTAGGCTGAGTGTCTGTGTTTGATTGACAGCAGCTGGTAGACTGAGTGTCGGTGTCTGTGTTTGATTGACAGCAGCAGGTATAATGAGTGTCGGTGTCTGTGTCTGATTGACAGCAGCCGGTAGGCTGAGTGTCTGTGTTTGATTGACAGCACCTGGTAGACTGAGTGTCGGTGTCTGTGTTTGATTGACAGCAGCAGGTAGACTGAGTGTCGGTGTCTGTGTTTGATTGACAGCAGCCGGTAGGCTGAGTGTCTGTGTTTGATTGACAGCAGCTGGTAGACTGAGTGTCGGTGTCTGTGTTTGATTGACAGCAGCAGGTATAATGAGTGTCGGTGTCTGTGTCTGATTGACAGCAGCCGGTAGGCTGAGTGTCTGTGTTTGATTGACAGCAGCTGGTAGACTGAGTGTCGGTGTCTGTGTTTGATTGACAGCAGCCGGTAGGCTAAGTGTCGGTGTTTGTGTTTCATTGATAGCAGCTGGTAGGCTGAGTGTCTGTGTCTGTGTTTGATTGACAGCAGCTGGTAGGCGGAGTGTCGGTGTCTGTGTTTGATTGACAGCAGCTGGTAGGCTGAGTGTCCGAAGGGAAAAGAGAGAAAATTAACTGCTTATAATAACTGCTTCCTGCACTGGACACACATTTATAGAGTCATCCAATATGAAGACAATCCCTGGAGAAACTACTGATAATGAGAAATGAGATAGTGTGAACTGCTTCAGTGTGATTATATGTCGACTGAATGTGGAGGTAATAATGGTCACACTAAGAGTCACCTGGATGTGAGCGAGGAAGCTTTCCCCCTGAGGAGGACTGTCAGGGGAGTCTGCTTCTTCTCTCTGGTCATATTGTCCAGTATTCGCCGTCCCTTTCTCTTTAGCTTCTTCCTTCCTTTGCCCTTTAAAAACTGATTTACCACAATGACCCCAGAAGAAGAGGGATGTCATTAATTTGCCCTGAGCCACTTCATTCACATTCACAGTGCCCTGGCCACCTCTTTATTCCTCTCTCTCCACACAGTTATTTCTGTTTGGTACCTTTTTTAATTTAATCCCTTTAAGGCTACACAGACCAGGACTCTGCAGGCAGAGAAGTCAAGTTTTAGAGGTCCACTGAGATGTAATGAAAAAAAAAAATTTTGCAACTCATCAAAAACACATTGCAGTTATGATTGTCACTGCAGTAACTAATAAAAACTGTTTTTAATTAAATGGATGGCCAAAAGCCTCTTGGCCTGCATTATGCTTGTAGGTACTGGAACAATATTAACTGGGCTGTGAGTTTATGATGCTCACTGGTTTGTGTTAAAAGGCTCTCATGTGGCTTCAAGCACAGAAAGATGGCAGCTCATCGCCTGATCCAGGACCATTGACATCCTGTTGTGTGTGTGTGAGCGAGCCTATTCGCTCACACACACACAAGCAGGCTCTCAGATTACATCCTTGTTTTTATAAGAGAAACACATCACAGAGGTAACGTTTAGCATAAATGTAAAAAATAATGTTAATGTTAATAATTAAGTTTCATGACAATGCTGTGGTTAAGGTCTGCTTATGTTTAGATCATGGAGTTAAAATGCGGTAAAATGTCTCGATGTGATGGTGAAAATGTCCAGTTAGTGGTCTCGAGCAGTGTTCTCCTTCTCACCTATACTGTCGTTTTTCTTGTCAGGACAGGCTGATTTTACAAGAACACACATCCGTGTCTCCCGGGTGATCAGCTGTAAACACGCCAGGCAGGGAAACCATCTGCAGCAGCCTCAGATGGGATAAAAACACCTCCAGTGTAATTTAGAGGATTTTCAAAGTAACTCGTGTCACACACAGAGCATGATGATGATGATGATGTGAAGATGTGTGGCAAAGGTCTGTGTTATTCTGTCCTCTTAAGACAAAACTGTATCAGCACTTCTGAGAGGCTGAGAGGACGCGTCAGCTGACCTCAATCAAAGACCTGCACAGAGCCCGGAGGAAAGGAAAAGGTGTAAAGAAGCTCGCTGCCGGTCTCTCAGCCACAGCGCTACCTGGACAGTGACCTGAAAGCATCAGCGAGGAACCATCTGCTGCTGCAGGTTGTGTCCTGACGTCACCCAACCTCTCAACCCTCCAACAGTCGTGTTTCCATCTCTTCAGGGGACATTTATCTTAATCTTAACCAACATCTGCACATTTTTCATAATGTAGATTATATATCATATATTATATTATGTATATCATATAGTAGATTAAAATAAGTAGCTGCAAAGGTTCCTGCCAACAAGCTCCATCAAGCAGATGTGTTTAGGTTAAAGATGAATGAAGTAGGATCAGTCAAACCCAGCAGGAAGGTCTGAAAACATCGAGTGTAATAAGGCCACCAGGCTCAGATCATTCACTCTGTCAGTCCACATGCAGTTCAGCGCTTGCCTACAGAGATGTTGCTTTTTAGGTTCACAAATGACTCAAGTTAGCACAGGAGCTGCGTCAGATCACATCAAGTCAAATCAAGTCTGTTTGTAGAGCCCATTATACATGGAGTCTCTCAATGGCTTCACTTAGTACTAAAAGGGAGAGAAAAGTGTCACGCTGCACAAAGCTCCACTAAATGTTTTACAAAAGAAATCAGTTTAAATTAGCAAACATTAGCATGCTAATACACTAAACTAAGACAACACTTTACCTGGTAAACATCAGCAACTTAACATTGTTTTCTGTGACTCTTAAAGAGAGATTTACCGAGCGCATCACTGAAACTACAAATTAAAATGAGTGACATCAGTTCATCTTAACACGTTACAGAAATCCTCTTAAGTATTGCCCTTTTAGATTAGAGATTTGAGTGACACTGGCACAGATGCAGGTTTGCAGTGGCTGACGCTCCGTGGAGGGAGAAGCGAGCAGCTCTTATTCCAGGTGGAGAGCATTTTTTTAAATCCAAGAGCCAGCTGACAGCTTACAGAAGGCCTGAAGGGACGGCTGCTCTTTAACTCCCATGATCCTAAGTGGTGTTTCTGCAACTAAATTTGGTTTATCAAACCAAGCTGTGACGCAGTGTCTTATCATGCATCTCTAACGCAACATAATAAAGAACAAGCAGCTGGTGTTTGGAGTAAGTCTGAAAGGTTACATGTCAAACATCTTTAAACTGTCCCAAACGTCTGTGAAACATTTTCAGCACTTTTTGTCTGTAAGAAGTGAACTAACACCAAACCAAAGTCAAATACAATCAAATCAAACGCAGATGTGAAACCAAAGACAAAACAAAGAAACCAGAAGGACTCAAAGTGCACAGTTTGAATTATTTAATATATGTAGAAAACTATAATCATACCTATCTTAAAAAAAAAGATCTTGTAATCATCTAGAGGCACAAAAACCCACCAGGAGACGAAGGATCATTAGATTAACACACAGCTGTTGTCTTTACATTCAAGTCAGTAATTTTACATTCTGTATGCTGTCATTGACCTTGTGTTTTAAATATCATAATGAATAATATTTTTCTTTTTATGAATTTATGAGATTAACAAATGTCCAGGTCGTACAGTAGAAAGTACTAGATGTACCTCTGACATGTAGAAAGTACTAGATTTGGAGTAAAGCATAAGAATCAGAATCACTTTTATTGTTGTTGTACTCAAAAAAAAAAAAACAAGAAAAAAATGCTTTCAGAATAATTGGCACCAGTCAGAGTCGGATATCATGCAAATGTTTTCAGCTGGTGGTTTTCAGCCACTATCCACTATCAGAGAAAGAAAATGAGTCAATATATGTATTGACCACTCAAAGCTTACATGCTTCTTAACTATCTGAATGGATCGAGATTCAAGAAACTTTATTGTCTGTGTCTCTCGTCTCTTTGAAATGGCTCAACCAAAGATGATGGTAGATAAATGTAACAATAATAAAGTAGAAACAGTTAAACTGAGTCATAAATGTGCCTCGTGTGATGTATTTAGGACATTCATGTGGGGGATGAAGGACAATAACACAAAAAAAAGCAAAAGGCTGGTGAGTAGTGTTTTAGCAGCTTAACCAGGTAGCTTAAAGCTCAATAGTAAAACTTCAAACTCAAGTGTAAAGAGATATGACCATACGTTCATGATGCGGTTAAAGGTCATGTAAACAAGGTGTGTAAACACAGAATTACACTAATCCAGACGAGAAGTGATAAAACCATGAAAATGTGAAAAAAACAACAGAGAGAAAATGGACATCCCATAATTATCCTCTAAACGGTCTTCATGTTCCTTTAATAACAGGTTAGCCTGTTCTTCATACTCGTCTCGGTGAAGTGATGCTACTGCTGTCTCAGTTGCCATGACAGCAGCATATCGAGAGATGCACAAAGTGCTAAAACAAGAGAGCAATTACTCAGACAGATGCTGATCCAGTCGATGTTTGTCACATCCTTCCTGGAGAGCTCATGAAGAGGACATTATGGACATGTCCAGCTCTGAATTTCTATTCTGGCTCTACTGGAACATCTCTGCATGGTTTCCAGTTAAAACCTCCTTATTGATCTTATCCTGGTCCTTTATGTCTGAAACAGGACGTTTCAGCTCCTGTCTCTTTAAGGCCCGCCTCCTGATGAGCTCTCTCTGTTCTGATTGGTCAGCTTCAGGAAGCTGTATCGCGGTTGACTTCCAACCACTTGGGAGGCTACAGCGATATTTTTTAGAGCCACCCTACTCTGCCTGTAATTGGCTAGTAGTTGGTTGAGGTAAAAATAGTCAACGGAAACTGTTGTGTCTCACACAATGTGACAATTAATCTGTTTATTAGTGAAAGAACAGAACAAATCTGAGGGGACAATAATAAATGCTACAAAATGCTTCAGGATCATGAAGAAAAAACACGTTTTATGATGTATTCAGTGTTTTCATGACTCAGTCGTGACTCAGACTCAATAAACATATAATATTTTATTTTATGAATAACTACAGAGCTGTCCTGTTTTCATGGATAGTTTGAATAATTTACAATATTTAGATCATGCAGTATTATTAATATTACAGAAACACAGTAATAAACAGATTCTGATCCAAGGTGTGTTGTTGTCGTTCTTCTCATCGTTTCAATGACCAGTTTGCGGGTGATGGGCTGGAGGACAACAGGCCTGCTTTTTAAAAACATCCTGCACTCCAGAAATTAATCAATTTCTCCAGGAAAAACTCATTAATGTGCAAAATATGAGTTTAAACTCTTTTGATGTCATTTCTTGATGCAAACCATGAAATTTTGATATATCCAGAAAGCACAACAATCACATGATGACCTGTATTTTCTTGTCAGCCACCTGCAGCTTCATGCATGCTGACACACAGAATGTCACCACCATTAAAGAAAATGTCACAGCCAATCAATGGCAGCCTCTGGTGTCCCGATGTAGAGCCATAAGTAGTTTACACTCACACACAGATCAGCGTTCACACTGATGAACGACTCACTGTCACCTTCACATCCACAGTAACAAAGATTTGCTCTTTCGTGAAGCTCGCGCTGTGCCACGTGGTTTCCACCGAGCGGGTTGAAATACTGGAGGAGGGAAGTGAGATCAGAAAAGACCAAAACTGACCCAAAAAGGTCCATTTCTGATAATGTCAGAGCAGCTGGAGGTACATGCAGACAGAGAGATAATACTGAGGCGGAGTGGAGGACGACAGCTCTGTAAATGTTATGAACCTTAGACGACATCTCCAGCTTATTAACACTTAAGTGTTATTTCCATTGTTTTGTCCATCATAATTATAACATCATCTCACTAAGTTAATGGCTGAGATCTGAAAAACACTGAGAAAACAATATTTTATTTAATTATTCCATCTTATTATGTATTTTTGCAGTTGGTTAGTACATGTCAGTATATTACAACACGGGTTAAGTGGTGAGTGCTTGTCAGATCTGTGTTTTTCTTTTCTTTTCCGGGCCCGACACAGATGAGACCTACGGTGAAGTTAAACCCGTGAAGGCGTTCTGGGGCTGAAAGCTGAAAGAGGCTTATTCCAGCAAATCTGGACGGGTGGAGGGTTTAAGTTATGCTTATGGCTTCAGAGACTGAGGCTCTGATTTATAGATATATGTGTACACGAGGTGAGTTCTTGCTTATTAGGACTCAAATTACCTCCGCTGAAGCTCCAGCTTATATCACATTAATTATTAAGCATTATATCACTGTTTTATGTTCAGTTTATGTAGTCCAGGTGCAGATTAATGACTGCTTTACATTTACTGAAATGAAACCTTTCTCTGTAAATGCAATCATTTGGTCATCATTTGGTCATTGACTGGTGGAAGGAAGCCTCTGCCTCTGAACACACACACACACACACACACACACTGAGAAAACAAAATGAGTCTCAGGCTTAGAGGGTCAATTTCAACCTACGCTGGAGACGTAATGACAGTCAATAATTGGAGGCTGCATTGAATTACATCTGTCATCCATTCAACCCACCTGAGAGCATCCAGACGGACACCGAACTGTTAAACTGAAATGAAAGTTTGTAAAAATTTAATGCATAAATCTTTTACTGTAAAACTGAAATATAAAAATGTAAAGTTGGGGTGTAAGAGGTTTGGATAAGCCAAGCTGTGGACATGTAAACTTTCCTGCAGGTTTTTCAGCGTACTGGATCCTGGCTGCTGTTCTTCATTACTGTCTCATTATAATATTATGAGAAAATGACTCCAGATTCTAGTTTTGGACTTTAAAGTGCGCGTATATTTCTGTAAGCAAAAGAATCAGAAGTTCAGAATCATTCGTTTATTTTTGTTTCAAAGTGACCAACATCACTGCATCACATCACATGCAATTAGTTTCATAATGAGCTCACTTTTAATTGGTTTCAGTAAACCAACCGAGCCTCACAGAGAAAATGTGCCTTTCGTAGCGTTTCAACAGTGCGATTTAGTTTTCACTCTCACAGCATCAGTCACAGATTCATAATGTAGCACTGCTGCTCACAGCCACTGTTTTGGATCCAACTGAGCTTAACAATTACAGTAGCTCTCGGTCCAAACGACAAACAAACGTATCTATAATTATTATAAAAACTGTGTGTGAGCTGTCTGCTTATTTATAGAAGACATAAGAAAGAGAGAAGAGGATAGAAGAGAGGAGACAGAGTGGGAACCAGGCAAGATGTTACCGACAGTAAACCCACAGTTTTCTGTTTCGTATCTCACCTTACACACACACACACACACACACACACATAGAAACTTCAGCCTCAGCCTTGTTAACTGGTGCACTGAGGCAGCCTCGTTGATCACAGGATCAAAGTTGGAACCTGTCAGGAAAACACGGTTGTCATGGAGACTGAGTATATTTTCAGTAATTGCACACAGACCTGCTTATCTGGGAGAGTTTGGATCAGTTTGGATTTTCAGCATCCATGGGGAGAAAATACCGAAGTGTGTGAACATGCCTGCATGTCAAACGTACAGACTCGTGTTTCTGTCTCTTTATGTCTCGTGATACTAACGCAGCGGTCAGAAACATGAACTGTATGAAATCTAAAGCATGTTCTTTACTTCTGATTCTCCTGGAGCTGCTTGATAAATACAGGTGCTGTTTTTTGTTCGGCCGTTGGTCTGAATTTTTCCTTCCTCCCTTGACCTTCACAGTGGTTTGCAGCTGAGTGTGATGCAACTGAGATGAGGATCAGCACCTCCGAGTCTGAGACCAAGTTTCTGTAGCAGATTGATTGTTTTGTCTGTCTGTCCTGACAGGAGTTCGATCTCTTGTGTCCTCGATTAAAAACGCTCTGACGCTGACCGCTGATCAGTGAAACAGGTCCTGGTGCTACATGGAACTAATTGATTTGCTTTTCATTTTGTTTGATTGACAATTATTCGCTTATTAAGAGCTGCAACTGCTGTTTTTGAAATATAGTTTAACATTATGAATTTCATGCATCAAAGCTCTTCAATATATTGATGGACTTTAACATCAGACACTGCAAACTGGGTCAGGAGCTCCTCGTGGTAAAAGAGGTAATGTAAAGGTGAAAGAACTTTTTTAAGGAGAAATTCTGTGGTACTTTGATGATGTTGATATCCCAGTGTAAGATGTGTGTTCATTTTTGTTCAAGTTAGATAAGAAGCAGACTTTAAAAGGAAAGCTAATATGGTTTGTTGTTCAGTCGTTGTGTAGCAGGATGCAATCAGGCTCAGTGTGACCTTCTGCTCTACCTACGACATGTTGTCGCTTTGTGTCAAGATTTGATTTGCTGTATGGAAATAAGGACTTGAGCAATATAAGCAGATGATGGAACAATGTTTCATTGGAATAATGTAAAACTAAAGAAATGCTATCATGAAATCAAATAACTTAAAATCATTGTAAAACTTGAAAATTACATTTCTTCCTTTTGGTTTCCGATTTTTTTTCTCACAGGAGAAGTGATTTACAGATCAGATATAAAGCTGTAGTAAAATAGAAAAAAATGCAGTTTAATTTCAGTTGGACTCTAAACAAAGCCAACTTAAGAAATTCAAAGTGAAACATTGTACAACCATTACTGCAGTAAGACCATGTCACACTGTGAAGTGGACTTCCTGGTGTTGCTGCAGTTCAGTGCAACTTATAATATAACTGTCACCTGCGTGGAACTGCAACAGAGCCTCGCTGTCAGGACGAGAACCTTAAAAAAAGCCCCGAAGCAAGAAATGGGGAGCAAAAGTCAAAAAGAAAAAAAACACTTCAGTTTCTGAAATTCTTTATAGCCAGGGGCCATTCTTTCAAATCAAACTGAATAAAAGATTAAGGCTCACCGTGGTGCATTACAGTCTGTTTATCAGGTGCATCTATTGTATGTATACTGCTGCAGGGTTATTGTACAGCAAGACTGTACATCTGATGCTCAGCGAGTGTTGTGCTTTAATGTCCTCAGAGTTATGTGTCTTACTTTCCTCTCTATGTAATGGATCATGGTGGCACCTCTTCAGCACCATGAGGTGATAAATGAGAAAATGAACTTTCAGACAAGTGACATGAAATATACTTCCTCAGCGTCCCTTCAGCGTTTTACGATAAGTGGTAGTAATGACTACGAGTCAGTTCTCTCAACATTCATCCTATATCACCACTGATTCAGACCGAAGCTGTGAGGGTCCATGGAGGATGAAAAGCAAATATTATATTTTAAAGTGATCATATCAATACCTGCATGTAGATAAACAAAAACAAAAAAACCGAAAATAATTGTGCTAAATTAGAGATAAATTAGAGACATCAGAGGTAATAATATTCATGGGAAGTATAAGTCACACTGAATGATATCAATGCTTCATGTCTATGTGTTCAGATCTGAGTTATGACTGAGAAGGAGGACAGTTTCTGACTCAAATACACCTCATGCTGTATCTTTGAATCCCCTCGATCTCCCCGTCAGCGCCCTGCTTTGTCCTCCTGTATGTCCATGTCTATTACAGACCAAATGCTGTCATTTCTCTACATAAAGAATATTTAATTCCTCATGTCCCCCTGTAACATAAATGGGGCTTTATTCTTGACTGAAAACCATAAAAAGAACAGAATATGTCCTCAAGGAACATGTCAAATATTTTGGAGATCGATTTAGCCACTTAAATTCTTTAAATCCTGAAATTAATGTAGAAATGAAATCTGACCAAGACTCAATAATACCCGAGTGAGTTTTAGACATTCAGACACAACAAATGAGTTTAGGATAACTTCTATGTTGTTCACTGTATCAGAATATAATAAGAGGTGCTGTAGATTTCCATTTTAACCCAATGAACACAAGAAATGTCTAAAAAAACTGAACATTGCCTTTCTTATCTGTGCAGCCCAATAACAGAAGTAAAGTTTCAGTCCACCCTTATCACAAGGGGGATAAAATAAATGAAGTTGAATCCTTTGACACTATTTCAAATGAAAGACTGAATGCTCGACATCCAGGGAGCTGTGACCGTTTACAGTCGTCCAGATCATTCGTAGGGCAAGCTAAAGTCCAGGACTCAAGACGTTACCTTCAATTTTACAAAAATCAATAACCCTCATATAACAGTAATAGTTTGCAATAATCCCAAATCTATTGAGTTAATAAACACAGACAGATACTTTCAATCTCCAATATTACAGGCAATAAATTTTGCAATAAACTTCTTATGATGCCCCAAGTGTGAAGTGTGTAGCAGTCTTCAATTTTATCAGATTTCCAGGGTGTAGTTACGTGTATCTCACTGTTACTGAGAAGGAAGTAAAACTAGACGAGAGAAAGTGGAACATTTAGCAGTTAAAGAACCAGATATCTTCCTCAGACGGTGGTGGAGACCAAACCAGAGTCGTATAAATTCATTCATTATGTGGATACAAACAGGACTTCAAAGTAAAGCTCATCTTCCTCCGTGTCTGCTGGTTGTTTAAACCAACATGTTAACATGTTAGCAACAATAACCTCATATATCTAGAAGCTGTGTGTGCTAGCTAATCTTGAAATCTGGATTATCAAACTCCCATTATTCCTGTTTGCATATCGTCTGTCTTCATCTGACACCAGGTACAGATGAAGATGGATGTCGTTGCTGACGGGCGTGCAGTGTGAGGGCAACACCTGCGGCAGGACTTCCTGCCTTCATAAGATAAATATGATTGAGTTAATTACTTTATTGTGGTGTGCGAGGGAAGCACATTAAATTCAACAAAGCAAAAACACTGCAGACGTGTAATTTTGACTTACTCTCATAATTATGAGATACTTTTCTTGTTTGTATTATTATTATTATTATTATTATTATTATGTATGTATATTATTATTGTAAGACATAATTTCACTGTTCATTCAGGCTCCTGAATGTTTTTCTGACAGATTTGAAAAATTGTGAACTTGTCCTTTAAACGTAAATCAAAATAAGCAGCCAACATTAACACTGGTTCCTGTTATTATGTACAACCCTGTAAAGATCATTATCCCTGTCTGTCTCATCGCTGGCACAACAGAAGATGATTTGCATGAAAATTACAGGAACAGAGGCGCCGCTTCGTCTTTCCTCTCATGATTCCCCTCTGAGAGTCTCGCTGTCTGTTTGTGAACGGTAGCTTAATATAACTTTTATAGAAGACAGATGTATTCAAGATTCTCTCCAGACATGTTTTAAAACATATATAGTGTCTTTGTTTCTGTATCATGATAAACCTGATGATAAAGTATTTTACATGTGATTCATTCACATGTGTTTTTATGATGATGTCCCTCCTTCCCTCTGACAGCCGGGTCAAAGTGCAGCGTGACTGTCGCACATATATCAAACTCTCTGTGTGTTATTCCCTCCAGCTCTGCAGCGCTTTGACCCAGAAGAGACTCCAGAGGCGACACAGAGTCTCCTCAGCCTGGTGTGGAGGACAGAGTCAGGCTTCATTGCTGAATCTCCAGACGGTAACTCAGCCTGAAGGCTGGATAACTCACAGTCCATTAAGGAGACAAGAGAGAAACAGGAGCAAGGAGTGATGGGAGATGAGACCAGCACAAGTCAAGGATTTGAGCTGGTTAAAGATTTAGTTTGTGTATCACCTCCATCTTCAACTCATAAATGTTTCATTCTCTCTGTTTGGTCCTTTTTAACCTGGTGACCTTTGACAACACAGCGTGCAAATGACGGGGAAAGATTTCAAAAAGCTGCTTCGGTGTAATAAATTGTTGATGAGATTGTATTGAGTAGAAGGCAGACAGCTTTTTAAACCTCACTGTGCAAAATAAATAAAACGTAAACGTACAAATAATGATCGATTCTTATGAGAAGACGATCATCTTCACTTCACACAGCTCGAGCCTGTAAGCTCCTCTGAGTTTCTGATCTGGGTTTAATTCTGTCTTTCTTTATGCTTGAAATATAATAACCTATATAAATACAATAATTATTATTATGACAGGAAACTGCAAATCATGTCTGCAGTGGAGAAAAAAATGTGTATTTGGAGGTAATTAGTCCACCAGCATTAGTATCATGAAGAATACATATAAGGAAATCTGGAGCTCTAAAGATAAAACACCAAGCCACAGAGCAGCAGCCTTCATTACCTTCAACGCTGGTTAGTACTGTGAGAAAACACAACAGTCAACAGAGACTCCTTCATAACAGCCCTGAGGAGCTTCACACACCGTTACACCCAATTGAAGTTCCTGTCTGACCGAGGCACCAACATTTATCACAGAGTGATGGATTATGGGAGACTGTGGCAGACTGTTTATGAAGAAGAAATAAAAAATAACATTTCATTTCTTCACATGCATTTTTCTGTGGGGACCTTGTGTTTCGCTCTGCATCATACTTCTTACATCACATTTCATCTTTTTGAGATGAAATTACTCGTACTTCAAGTCCTTGGACAGAGTCCTGCTCATTCGGGGAACTAATTATTTTTGCCCATGTTGCCACTTGCTACAGGCTTCGTGTTAAATCGAGTCCTAAAGTTTCATAAGGCTTGATGACAAACTGGTAAAATTAAAATAGTTTTTGGTGTCACAACTTTGTGTGTCTGTTGCTCCTTGTGAGGAATATTGAGCAGCATACGAGACCTCGGGGAGCGATGAATGCAAATCCCCATCAGGAGGAGCGGAGGCTACAGGATGCTGCTAATGAGGGATGTCAGCATTTACAGTAGAACTGTGAAGAAGTGGATTAAAGCCGGTGGAGCAACAGCAAGTCTTTAGACAGGTAACAAACACATTTTTTGGTTCCAGCTATGTATTTCTATTCTGTCTCTACTGGAATATCTCTGCATGGTTTCCAGTTAAAACCTCCTTATTGATCTTATCCTGGTCCTTTCTGCAGCCCCTCAGTTCAGCCTCTGTCTCAAACAGGACGTTTTAGCTCTAAGGCCCGCCTCCTGATGAGCCCGCTCTGTTCTGATTGGTCAGCTTCAGGAAGCTTCCTCCGGCTCCAGTAGTTTTCACTTCACTTCTTTTTCTCCTTTTTTTAAATGTCAACTTCTCACATCCATCCGTACATGTTGGAGCTGAATCGCATCTGAAATATGAGAGTGAACAATGTGACACCACATGGAAACACCCTAGTAACCACCGTAGCAACCACCATAGCAACATAGACTACAGAGGGGGACGGATGTTTATGAGCATCTATGACAAGCTGACGTCAGCTCGTCTCATTTTTGACTTGCAGGCAGCATTTCTACATAAGTTCATCACTAGTTTTGGAACTTGGACCATGTTCAGCACCTTTTGCTTTGAGATCAAAATACACAACCAGACAAACCACAGCAAAAGTATAAACATTTAAAATCAGCCACAAAAATTAAACAATTACAAAAAAAACAACACATTTATCCTGTCTATAACTGATGAACTTTAACCAGACCAACACCTGTCAGCTAGGATTCTGTTTTCATACTACACACACAGAAGGGCTGCATCCTGAATCCTACATACAGGTCACATCACTGTAGTTTGTGTTCAAAGGTGAAATATTTATTTAATGTCACTCATTACCTCATAAGATCAACCACAGACCTAAAGAACAGTTGTGCAGCCATGAAAACACACCGAGAGCTTCGGCAGTCAGTCAGTAAGTTTGTATCTGCTGCTCTCTGCTGGTAGAAACTCGACAGTGACATTCACTAAGTCATAAGTGAGGTTCACAAGGTCATAAATGATGCCTTGTAATAACATAAAATGTTCATGTTTGGATCCAAACCAATGATGAACTGATCTAAAATGTATTGTGTATCAAAGCCTGATATGTCATCTTCTTCTGTAAAGTTTTGAACTGCCAGGCAGGAGGTCTAGAGGAAGACCAAAGAGGAGATATATGGATGTAGTGAAAGAGGACATGAAGGTAGTTGGTGTGAGAGAAGAGGATACAGAAGACACAGAAGATACAGAAGACAGGGTTAGATGGAGACAACCGATTCACTGTGGAGACACCTGAAGGGAAAAGCTAAATGGAGATGATCTTACATTTTTACTTATTTTACTTACTTAATAAAAAAATAAGGAAATAATTGTAAGACAGATAAATAGATCATGTAAATAATTGTACTCCTATTCTGGAATAATACATTCCTTGAAATACTCACTACAGCACCAAATGTGGATTCATCTGCTGCTGAAAATAGTCCAACAAATGCTTTGCCTCCTGTTTGTTAAAAACTAGCGAGCAGCTGTTTTATGAACTTAGACACTTTTCTTTAAACATGAAACTATTTGTGAGCCATTTCAAGATCTTCAGTGGGACTTTTATTCTCCTATTTTCAGACATTAAAACTGTGAAGCTGTCCTTTAAGATGCTTTTAGGAACTGAAGCCTTGATCTCTGTCATGTTGCAGATATTCTCTGAATTATTACCAACCAGACAGACGAGTATCAATCAGTAAAATCACATTCACAGCAGATTCATTTCAGTTAAACACTTTATTTATTATTTCAATAAGAGGAGGAAGTGGACCGAGTGTAACGTTGTACAGTACATGTGTCAATGTAAACTGCAGCTAAATGGAAATGTTTAAAACAAAATGTTGTGTCCCAAAGCGCATCTGATCCCGTGTAAATGTTACCAACAGGTCACGTAAAGCAAAGACTGATGAGGTTAGCAGGTAGATTAAGTACTGACACAGAGCAAGTTAAAGAACAATCAGACTCACAACGTAAGACCAGGAAGTAGACCGAGCCAAACATTCCAGGATCAATAATCTTCCTGGAGAGTGAAAGATAAACACAGCAGTCTGATCCTTCTTCAGCTGGTTCTGAAGGAATATTTCATGGAGAAGCCAACAGAAGGATGCAGGAGTTAGTGGTGCATCTCGTGGGGCACCAGTTTGAAGTAGGAACCACAGGACGGGCAGCGCTGGGACTCGCCCTCATGGAGCCAGAACCAAACCACCGCTGTGTTGTCTTCTTCACCTGCAGGGACGCCAGAGAGCAGCTTATAACAAGTGAACCAACAAAGTGAACCGTGAAACTCAAAGTACTGTTGTGAACTTATGCCCGTTGTAGGTGTATTTTTACTGCCTTTCTTTACCTCTAAATATAAATGCCCTTTAGCAGATAACTTACAGATACATCCCACAATCCTCTTGTTTGTGACGGAGGGAACCAGGTGGGGGTCCACCTTGGAGCCAGTGTACCCCTTCGGCTTCAGCATGTTGTAGGGATCCTGAAACAGATGCAAGGATGAGCTCAGGTATTTTCATCTTCTTGGTGGACAATACAGCCACAGCATTAAATTTCATACAATAAAAGCATCTTTTTATTTAGTTTCAGTCCCGTCTTCTCCATCAACATCAAGTCATTAACCAACATTCAAAAAAATCAATTCAGAAAAGTAGCAGGAGAAAAAAAAACATTAAATTTACTACCATAAAAGAAGCTGGAATTAGAAAATGACCAAAAGCATTGATCTGTTATTGCAACTGTTGCCAATAAATGATCTTTCAACAGACTAATGGATGAATCAACTCATCTGTTGCAGACATATTGTTCTTATCAACAGTACTTGATACAAGCAAAAGAAAACCACCCAACACACACACACACACACACACACACAGACACACAGACAGACAGACACACAGACACACAGACAGACAGACAGACAGACAGACAGACAGACAGACAGACGTACGTTGCTGATGCTGATTGATAAAGATTAAGGTACCTTTCCCTCCTTCATGGCATCCATGATCTCCTTCTCCATGCCGGTGGCTTGTTCTTCATTAGTGGGAATCCCTGAAAACATCAAATCAAGTGATTTTTAGTTGTCTTTAACATTACTGCGAGAGTAGCTGTTAGCTCAGTGATGCATCTGCTCTGTACAGCATGGATTATAATATATATATATATATATATATATATATATATATATATATATATATATATATATACATACTTTATTGTCTCTTCATTGACTTTTTTCCTGAGCTCAGCATCAGAAAGCATGAATCTGCAGACACACTGAACAGCATCCTGATAGCATTTATTCTGATCCTGTCCAACATACCTACTAAAGCCACTGAGTGTCATCTAAAACATACGTTCATTAATCATTGTTCTGTGTGGATATTTGACACATTTAAAAAATAATTCAAATTTTATTCCATTTAAGTTTCTTTTATACATTTTCTTTTACAACTTAGTTATATTTGCCGTTTCCTACTTTTACATGTTGTCCTATTGCCTTTCATATCTTGTATTAATCACCTCTAATGACCTTACAGTTGACATTTAAAATAACAGAAAATTAGCATCTTTACTGTTATTTTAAAACGCTTAATAATTGACAGTTTGTCAGTTTTACTGCCGTTTCCTGTCTTAACCGTTTAAATTGAAAGGCTTTGTTCCGCTAACATTAGCAGTTAGCTTAATTTCATTTTATGTGATGTGATACATTTTACACCATCCAGGAACAATAGAAACACAATTAAACTGATTGAATTTAATGATTTTGTAAGTAAATCACAGAAAATCGCGTTTGACCTCTTACAGTTAGCTGTGTCGATGCTAACATTGCTAATGCTAACATCAACCGGCTAACTTGTCGCGGTCAAACCGTGTCTTTCAGCGGATATCTGTCATATTTCAGCGGGGATTGTGTCTTCATGTCTCGGTGTAGATGTGGTCCTCACCTCCAGCCGCCATGCCGCGGGTCAGAGCAGGGACCGGGGCAGCCCGGCAGGTTTTTGCGGCTCTGAAAGCCGAGCGGAGCAGTAACCTTGCAGCCATTTCTCCTTCTTCACCGTCAGGATCTGGACGAACGGTGATGACGTAGCAACCTCGGTGACTTGTCGCTTGGTTTCGACGTCATTTATAGATCCAGGTTCACGTAGCGGTCTGTTTTCTGTCTTATGGCTGTATGTTAAAAACGCTCCATAAAATATAAAATAGACAAGGACAACAAAATAGAATAAAAAGAAATAAATTAACAAATATATTACTGTATTACTGTAAGACTTTTTAAGAAGTAGAATGTGGAATAAATTATGTTTACTGTATTAATAAACTTCCAATATTCTCCAATACTAATTGTCAATGAAAACAAGAATGTTTGACTGGTAACTTTCATAAATCACAACTTTATTTGTGTTGTGGACAAAACAAAACATTTGAGGACATCATCTTGGTGCTGTAGTGTAAAAAAAAGATGTTTTTACTTAATAATATGTGGTACAAACACAAAGCCGTTAGTCTTATTGTAGTGAGAGAAACAGTGAAATAAACCTTTAATATGACAAATGTAAGAAAGAAAAAAAAGGCAAATGTTTCCTGTGATCTAGAGAAGTTCGACGTAATTGGCGGGGAACATGCCGTAGCGTCCGTCAGGTCCGTAACCTCTCCACCAGCCCTCATCCACCATGTCAATCTCTGTGATGATGTCATCAGGGTCAAAGGTGATCTCGGTGTCATCAACTGTGAAGGACGAGTGATGGTGAGGTCATCCATATACAGTAGTGTGTGTGTGTGTGTGTGTGTGTGTGTGTGTACGTACCAGCCTGGTAGTCATACAGAGCTCTGGCAGAGATGTTCGCTCCACTGCTTGCTGTGTTAAAGTCTCCAGCCTGAAAATTTCAATATTTTTCAATATTTTTGTCCTTTTGAGCTCCTCTAAACTCGATCCTGCTTTCATTTTATGTTTATAGGAGAAACGGTTAAAATGCTTAAACTATGTTTCCATCAAAAATTAAGCAAATGTCCAGAAAATCGGCAGAAGGAAATTCTAATTAATGCACATTTCTGCTTCTGTTGTGTGAATATTCTCCAGTTGGTGTCATCACATATTCACTCAGTCAGTCTACATTTGCTTCTTATCTACACACCTACTTTTAAATCTCAGACAACGGGAAACTCTTCCTTCAAATTTCTTTCGTCACATCATTTTCACTCTTTCCTTTTTTTATGCACAAATTGAAAATATGTGTAAAAAACAGTGGATGAAAACACAAGTTGTTATGATGCAAAAGTAAAATGATTAAATATCTGAAGTCTTATCTGCTCATAGCAGGTATGATGAATGTGGACTCACTGTCGGCTGGTAAACATTTTCATACAGATCCTCGTCGGTCTCAGCTGATTGTGGTGCTTCATACAGATCTGCTTCTTCTTGATGTGGAAATTCATCTGTAGATTGGATGAAATGTTGACTTCAATAAGGTCTCACAGTGATTCATATCTTGCACATTTAAATATCAGTTTTTTGATGATCTGTGTGCTCAGGTTCATACCTGGTGTAGCTTCATCTGGATCATCATCAAACTCATCTGACCATTCCTCCTCTTCTATGTAAGCAGCATCTGAGTGTTTTAAAAACAGCAAAAACCACAAGTCAGAGGACGCTGGTGTCCTGGCAGAGTTAATGAGGTTAACTTTTAGTGAGTCTCACCTGCAGGTTGAACAGGTGAGGCAGCTGTCTTCAGAGGTTTAGAGTAGACAGGAGACAAGGGGGTCACAACTGGAGCGGAGGAGGCTGGAAACTGAGGCTGCAGCGAGGTTTCCCTGTCAAAGGATTTCTGAGGTAACAATGGATTCTGCAACTTCCCTATGAAACAGAGCAACAACGTCAGTATAAATCAGCTGATGTGTGGTCACATGTTTATTTGTGTTTATTTGTGTTTATTTGTGTTGTCTACCAGCCGTGGACGCAGCAGCCTCAAAGCTCTGCTCCCGCTGCTTGAAGACGTCTCTGGGATTGAATGATCTCTGAGATATCAGTGATTTGGCCTCCTGGGTTTCATTCAAAAACAGGCAGAAACATTTAATATAATCACAATTTAATGTAATGATTTAATTCTTTAATTACACATAAAATATCACTCACGTTTGCTTTCTGCACAGATGCAGCAGAGTTGATGCCAGTCTTCTTGTTTTCTTTGTCCTGCTGGTTCTGAAACAGACATGTTGATTTTATACACACAGACTTGTTCTGTAAGGAACGTGTTTAAGTGTCTGTTCAGTTACTCACCGGCCGCTGCTGCTCTTTCTGTCTTTCCTCCTCTTCTCTCTGCTTCTGATGATCCCTGCCAAACAGACACACAACAGCTCTGATTCCTGGGTTAGGTGTGTGTGTGTGTTTGTGTGTTTCTGCGTGTCTTGTTTGACTCACCTGTCCTGATCAATCTGCACAGCTCTCTCCTTCGCTCTCTTCTCCCTCTCTTTGGCCTGCTTCTCCTCCACCTTCCTCCTCTCCTGCTCCAGCGCTTGCCTCTCCTGCTCCACTCGCTTGCTCTCCTCCTGTCGACGAACTTCCTCGTCCCTCTGAGGAAGATGATCGTGTTATTTTAAATGAAATGAGCATAAATACTCTGGTTTTGTGTTCTCAAGTACTGTACTTAAATACAAATTGTAGGTACCTGTATTTCTACTATAACTTTAGTTACTTTTCAGATGCAGATTTGACATATAACAAGCTTTTAACCTTTCATCCTTTTTGTCTTTGATGTGAATATTGTTTCCATCTCTGGTGATTAGATACATGATACCTGAGCTTGGAGCCAGAAGTCGTCTTTGTTGAGTTCTTGCATTTCCTCCACAGCGTTGACTTTCCGATAGACAGAACCCTGTTATATGAGCAGAGGAGAGCTGCTGAGATTATAAATGAAGCTCAAAGGTTCACATGTTTGCTTCTGGTGTGTTGCTCGTCTCACCACAGGCCCTCTGGGTGCATCTCTGTATTCTTGTGTTTGTTTGTGGAAGTTAAAACTGGCTCCAGACGCTTTGGCCACCTTCGACAAGATGCTCTCCGGCTCCACATCCTCCTCTCCCCGGGCGTTTATAGTCACATGCGCTCCCTGTGACCACAAAACAGCTGAGATATTTCAGTCTTGACAACATTTTGATATCCATGTCGCTAACGGTGTGGCTAAAAGTATTGATGAAAATGTTCTTCTGTAAAAAAAGAATCAGGAACATTTTACAATCAACTATAATATTACAAAGTTAGACTCACCTTTAGGAAGTTGGCCATTGAGCTCACATGATTGGCACATAATCCTTTCCGAGAGTCCTTCACACCTTCACCTGTCTGTTGAGTGTATGTGTACATACAGTATATGAACATACGGACTGTATGCCAGCAGCAGTGATGCCAGATGCAGTTTTCCATCCAAATTTCAGGTCATGGTCCCTCTATATGTCTAATAATAGGAAGTCCAGTCTCTGGAGACTGAACTCAATGATTCTGAACAACCCAGTTATTAAAGATAAACTGGAAAAGGAAATTAAATTGTCTTTGGAAAATAATGATAATGAAGAAGTGACTCCACCCATAATCTGGGATGCACAAAAAGCAGAGTTGAGGAGCAAAATAATTCCTCATATGAGAGAAAAAATGAGAAGAGGACTTGAAGACTCGACAGAAAGAGCATTCAAAGTCTCTCAAATGTAAGATTATAGAATTTAAAAAAAGAAATGGATGAAATAAACACACAGGAAATTCAAAAAGCAACAATATTATTCTCTTGATAAACTAAAATTGGAATTAATGTATGTGATGGAAATGTACCTTTCTACATAAAAAAACTTTTGATAATGAAGTTCTGATATTAAATTGGACGCTTCTTGTCTGTGACCAGAGGAATATCTCTATATCGGCTGTTTGTCTTGCATGCTGTGTGTTTTGTGTGTCTCACCCAGTTTATGAGGACATATTTGGGCAGACCAGAGTTGGGGTCCTGGACCCGACAGAAGGCGTACATCACCTTCCCACTGCTCAACTCTTCAACCATCTCCTCTAATCCACCATCTGCACACACAGGAGCAGATTATTTTAGACACATATTCAAAAATATCACTGATATTTTTCTTCTTTTTGACATCTATAACCATCCTTACCTCCTGTTCCTGCCGGACGGATATCATTACTGTTCCCTTCATAAGTAAACAGCGCCCTGAAAATACACAAGTGTGAAAAAAAAAAACATCACGGCCGCTCCAAAGGGTCACCAGATACTGCATCTGAACAGTGACTAAAGCTGTCAGATAAATGTAGTGCAGTAGAAAGTACTAGATTTACCTCTGACATGTAGAAAGTACTAGATTTACCTCTGACATGTAGTACAGTGAAGTATAAAGTAGCATCAGATGGGAATAAATAGTACATTTAGTTACTTTCCACCACTGATGTCAGGGTGTGATTACACTCAACAAGGAAGTGAAATTTGTAACACTGAACTTTTCTCACCAGTTGGTCTTTGACCTGCCATCCACCACTTCTTTATACGCAGCTATGAGTGCAGGACCGTTCTTACTCAGATTCACTGCCATTTTCTTCCAGGTTTCTTCACTCACAGTGACATTAATCCCACAACAATGGCCTCAGAAGAAATGAGAAAACAAGCACGCAGCTTTCTGTCTTTGTATAAAACGCTCTGCAGTATCGGAGCTGAACGACTGCAGCTCTGATCTCTTGTGATTTACAGAGATTTTGCTTCGCTCTGATGTGTCAAACCAGTTTGGGGAGCAGACAGAAACCTGATCATCCACATTCTCAGAGACGCTACTCACCTCATTCATTCATCAGCAGGAGAGTAGTGTATGCATGTGTGTGTGAACTGAAACGGGGTGTGATTGAGGGTGAGAAAATCAAACACCCATCAGAAAAATTTAGTTTTATATTTTCACCAGAAAGTTTGAATGAGATCCTGAAGATAGAAAAAAAAACATCTTTATTTATTACGTAAAGGTTCAGATTGTTCATCATATCTCATCCAGATTCACTTCATCCTCACAATCAGTGTGTTTAATCCAGAATAAGACAGCGGTGTACAACATTATAAATTATCTCTCAGTTGATTATTATCATGATAATTAGTTTCATTGTACATTTATATGAATTAACAAAGCGGTGAGAGCAGAATATCTATGATGAAGGAAGTTCTGCTGTTTTCTCTGTTTAAGACGCTGAAGTGGAAGAGAAACATCATGAGCAGTGAGAGCGTCCGTGGCTAAAAAACAAACTCAAAACTCTCAGAAAAATCAAAAAAATGAAGAATTACAAAACAAAAATGTGACCGGTTTAGTCTGCAGGTTTCTGTTTACTTGAGTTTACAGCGGCGGTGGATGTGATGTGGACGCTGTAGGACAGAAGACCTGCTCTGTGACCCACATACACTCTGGAGGAAGAAGGGCCTGAGAAGGAAATTCTGACTTTATTATGAATGAATTCATAACAATTACACAAATATTGCAATACCCAACACTTGTCATTGTTTGCAAATTCACTTTCATTTCCTTTGCTACTATCTTTGTAGACAACTGGTACCAAAACTTTGCGTCCACTCACCGCCACCTCCCAGTAACAACGTCCAGTCAGACTCTCTCTACTCAGGACCTGAAACCATCCAGTCAATCTGTCTTTGAGGCAAAATACCACCGTTGGTTATTTCTTACCAGACCATCCTGATGTTGGCCTGAAGATGGTGACGTTGCATCAGCTCTGAGATGAAAACGCTCTGACTTTAGACTCTGACTTAACTCATTTCAAATCCTCCACTCAGGAGCACGTTTCTTCTTCTTCTTCTTCTTCTTCTTCTTCTTCTTCTTCTTTGTTTGTTTCCACATTGATCTGCTGAAGGACAAAAGTTTTTCTGTGTTAATCTTAAATTAATGAGGGAAAAGGAGGTTTCATTTCAACAATTTTTAAGTTAATTTGTGTCTTTCTTTTTGATTATTTGTTTATTTTATTTTATTTTATTCTTTCCTGAATTAAATTCCATATAATTGCAGTCAGTAGACATTTGATTAACGCAGCCTGATATTTAAAGAAACCTCAATGCTACAGACGTATTTTAGTCCTACAGGAGTGTCTGAATTTCTCCACCAGATTTTATTCCTGGTAGTCTGGAGGAGACTCTGAAACAACGTTCAGACACTTTACGTGGAGATTAAAATTAGAGTTAACCCAAAAAATACTTACATAACCTCAGTGTTTCATAACCAACTTACAAATGCAGTAGTGGAAGAAGTATTCAGTTTCTTTACTTAAAAAGTACCATTACAACAACGGGGCGGTTGGGGCCCCTCCAAAGGGTCACCAGATAAATCTGAGGGGTCGTGAGATGATTTATGGGAGAGGAAAGAAGAAGAAACAAAGTTCTGATACACAAATCTGTTTTCAGCTTTTGGACTTTTTCTCTAATCTTTGATTTTTGCTGAAATATTGGATCATTTGAACATTTATTGAAATGAAACCATGTGAGAAGTTTAGAGGTAAAAATCACTATTTGGTGGAGCTGTTAACAACTCATAGACATCTGAAATGTGACCCGACTACACACTGCTTTTAGTAAGACGTCAAAAGACTAAAAGGTTGAAACCACTGGTTTCATCTTTAACAATGTGTTGGATTTTAAAAGCTTCTTATATTATCCATTGAGTCAAATCTGCATCTGAACAGTAACTAAAGCTGTCAGATAAATGTAGTGGAGTAGAAAGTACTAGATTTACCTCTGACATGTAGAAAGTAGCATCACATGGACATACTCAAGTAAAGTACAAGTAGCTCCCTCAAAATTGTACTTGAGTAAATATGCTTAGTTACTTTCCGCCACTGTACAAACGTCATGATGTAAATATCTGGGATGCGTGGACGCTTTGACGCAGCGTCATGTGTTTCACATGTAACAGCTTCAGCAGAGGATCGTCTGCTTCTCAGTTAGAGAAGAAGGATTCTCGTCACTCTGTTGCTCTGCTCTGGTATCTTGCTGCGTTCAGAGTCACACGGTGTTTGAAGGAGGATTATCTCCTCCTCAGGCTGCCTGACAAACCCTCACGTGATGCACAAGAAGATTTTCAGACGCACTACGAAGCTCTCAGCTGCAACAATAGCAAGTATAGATTTACCCTTGCGTCTCACATGTCACATGTCCTCTGCAACACACACACATCCAACATTATATTTAAACACTTAGTAACACACTTTCACAGCTCTGCATGTAAACTATGGAAGTGAAAAGTTCAGCTTTCTTCAGAGGCCAAATGTTTTTTGCTGGAAGGCCAGATTTGGCCCACGTTTCACTGCACCTGAATGCACCATTTAGGGAGACTTTTCAGTCTTAAATACATTTCAAGGCAGAACACAATAAATATTAACAAGCATTAAATAAGAAAAAATATATTTACAAGAAATTACCTGTAAATATACATATTTGCATGGACAACACTGCTGTATGCGTCCCACCAGCCTGTACTAATCCATTCCTCTAGTGTTACGCTAGTTTGTTGACATTAATTTACTTACACAGTGTTTTCCCTTTACCACACACACACACACACACACACACACACACACACTAGTGAGTAGCTGGCAGACGATCCTGTTAGTAAATGAATGGGTGATTGATGGACTGAAGCTCAAGAGTAAATTGCCCCCTGGGGCTAATCTCCCATCTCACTCCCCCTTTCTTTCCTCTTGTCCTTTCTTTAGAACCACACACACACACACTCACACACACACACACACACACACTCCCTCTCTCTCTCTCTCTCTCTTCTCACCCTCCGCTTATCAGCTCTGTCTGTCACAGGTATCATTAACATTCTCCTTCACACCTCTCTCTTTATCTGTGGGAGGTTTTTAGAGTCTGTACAAACATCATCTGGTCAGTAGGTAGGTACTTACCGAACCCAGAAACAACAATACACAGAACAGCATAACACAACAAAGAATACAAATAAGAGGAAGGACAGGAAAAATGATAGACAATAACAAAAATAGACAATCAATTCTACATGATTTGAATATCATTCAACAGCTGGTGTGCAACAGAGATTTCCAGGGGAAGTGTGGTGGTGATATCATATTGAACAAAGCATTGTGGGTAATGTGGCTCCAGGAAATAAATGACGTGGGAGCCTGTGAGTCTGTTGCACAAAGAAAAGTACAACATTTTGGAGAAATATTGTTTTCTTGCATATTCGCGTTCTTGCTGAAGAGAAGCTACATCGATTAAAAGGAAAAGTTCATCATGAGTCTCATAACATGAGAGTGAAATGATCGTTTTAGGGCGTGGAGGTTGTGATGATGGATGGTCATGTGGAACGTGTGACTTCATAACCACTGACTGTAATATATCCAGATATGATCGACCATAAAGTCACCTGGTGTTTATACAGAAAACACAAATACAAAAAATGCAGTGGACTGGCAACATTCATTCTTAAGGCTGTTGTTATTTATAATATATATTTATAAAATTTTGTGGAACTTTATATATGGACTCCCCCTGAACTAACAACAGAGCAACCCAAATTAATTATGAATATGTTCATGAAAACCTGTCTATTCAGATCTCTTTAAATCTAAAGATATGAACTATTATAGCATGTACAAAAACACAACTAGTGTCCAGGAGTGTGTTTTTAAATCTACAGCAACTATAACGTTTCAGTTTAGCTAAAGTCAAGATTAGTGCAAAATCTGGTTCAGGCATTCGTGTTCCCCAGAGGATGAATCCTACTGACTTTGGTGACCTGACTTTTCCTCTAATGCCACCAGCCGGTTGACTTTTGTTGTTCAGAAAGTTGATAGATTATTATGAAAGCTGCTAAAGATATTCAAGGTCCCCAGATGATTAATTCTAGTAACTTTGGTTTTTGATAAATGCTAAATATGTCAATATCTATTTGATGGATTGTCAGCAAATTTGGTTCAGACCTTCATGATCCTCTCTGTAAGAAATTACTTTTCCTTTAGCTTCAACATGAATGGATGGATGTGAGAAGTTGACATTTGGAGTAAAGATGGAGAAACAGAAGTGAAATCCTGCTACTATAGTTTGTTTACATAGAGGAAGCTTCCTGAAACTGACCAATCAGAACAGAGAGAGCTCATCAGGAGGCGGGTCTTAAAGAGACAGGAGCTAAAACGTCCTGTTTCAGACAGAGGCTGAACTGAGGGGCTGCATAAAGGACCAGGATAAGATCAATAAGGAGGTTTTAACTGGAAACCATGCGAGATATTCAGTAGAGCCAGAATAGAAATACAGAGCTGGACATGTGCAGGATACGTCCTCTTGGTAAACGTTGAGTGATGGTTATCCAGGTAAATCTCAACAGTCTTCTCTGGTGACAGATAGGTTTAGATAATTTGTAATCCTATAAATCTATAGAGCTAGACAAGTTAAACAAACAGTCCATTATATGTGATGAGCTAACATTTTGGAAGACGTTAATGCTGATCTCCAGGTGCAGACAAACAGAGCCTCTTTGAGCAGCTGTCCTCCTCCAGCAGTAACCTTTCACTACAGCTGCCGATGACCTCACTCCTGAAGCATTTCATTTTACATACATGCATGTTTTACTTGCACTAAAACTTATTACTGTAGAGTCAAAGTGAACAAAAGCCACATATCTCTTGAGAAAAACAGAACTTAAGAAACTACAAAAAAAGATGTTTTCCATTTTCAGAGAAAGGTTGCAGTTCTCACCCGGCAGGGGGGTTTTAACAGTGAGTTTGGCTTTTACAGTGTCTCATTTCCTCTCTGTTTCTGAGCTGTAATGAGCTCTGAGCTGTATAAACATGCAGCTTCACTCACACACACACAGACACTCACACACACACACACCACACGCACACACTCACACACACACAAGTCACTGTGTTGTTCTTAGCCTGAAGCTAAATTTCATCACTCCCTCTTTGTCCTTACTGAATCTCTATGCTGACTTGTTCCTCGTGTCATTTTGGCTCTGTGAAGACAGAGCTCATTGTTTCATCAGCTGATCATAAGTAATGAAACACGGGTATGTAGCATGTAGTTGCTCCATGTATCACCAGCACCGGTTAGACTGGCTGTGACTGCTATAAAGCTGCTCTGTAGAGCCTGATGTTGCCATGTTAGCAGCATCGGTCTGTCTCTCTGCCACGTTGGTTCAATGGACTGAATATCTCAACAACTGTTGGATGGATTGCTTTGAAATTTTGTTCAGACATTCATGATCTGCAGAGGATGAATCCTGCTGACTTTGATGATCCTCTGACTGTTCTTCTCATGAGGTTGACGTCTGTGTTTCAGAGTGAAACAACAACAAATACTGGATGGACTGTCATGTAATTTACAACAAATATTGAACATTTATAGAGGAAGCTTTCTATTCTTTTCTATTTTCGTCTATTAGCAGATAAACAGCAGGTGGCGCTAATTCATGATTAATTCATTACATGTATATATAATACTTTCAATATCAGAAGATCTACATTACCAACACTTACTCATACAAATAAAACCTCTATTCTAGGCAAAATATACAAATCACTGTTGTGTAGTATTCATATTAAACGCATCATTGTAAAGTAAAAAATAATAATTGCTAATTAAATATAAAAAGTAGAAAAAATCAAAGTTGAAGCTGAAGTATTGATCTCTGAATACCTCAAACATAACAACTAAAATAAAAATCAGTTCATGAAAACCTGTCAAATTAAAGGGAATTTTTACTCTTTTCTTTGAATTATTTTTTTTAATATAAAGATATTAAATATTATAGCATGTACAAAACATGACTGCATGACTAATGAATGTCGAATGTGCTATCAGCTGCAGTTTGACAGTTCAGTATCATCCACTTCCCTAACCAGCATTTCCTAACCTCAATTTTTCAAATCTTTGACTTTTTTCATGTCGTTTTCACTTCTGTTTTTTTTTCATTCCCTTTAACTGAAATATATCCAATGACCACACCACTATGACAGGACAAAGCTGAGAAAGCCAACCGCTCAGGAGGCTTTTATCTTTGCAAACAGTATTTGGTTGTATTTTATTTGAACACCCATGAACAGTTCAAGCATCAAACGCATCACCCCAGCACACAGTAAAGACACATGTAGTACTGTGTTTCAGCTGTAGAGCACAATAAAGATCAGCCACAGGTCAACACCATGAGCAGCTGTAACAACCATGGAAGAAACACATGTGTTATATCCATCAATATGACTACATGCCTTTACAATTAACACCGAACCCCTCAGACTGACAGAGGAGGAGAGGAAAACCAGACGGAGCCTACAGACCTGCGAGTAGCTCTGTTAGCCTGTAGCTTAGCTAAATGCTAACATGTTCATAATGACAATATGTTGACATTTGCTAATTAGTTAGTAAACAAACTATAGTAGCAGGATTTTACTTCTTTACTCCAAATCTCAACTTCTCACATCCATCCGTACATGTTGGAGCTGAATCACATCTGAAATATGAGCGTGAACAACGTGACAACGCATGGAAACACCTTAGCAACCACCTTAGCAATGACCTTAGCAACCAGGGCTACAGAACAGACAGCTGTTTATGGGGATGTGTGACGAGACAATGTCAGCTCGTCTGTATGATAGAAAAAAAGCCCTGATTATTGTCTTGCAGGCAGCATTTCAATCTATCAAGTAGATAGACATATTGACATATTTTCCTTCTGCTTCACCGGAGTAATCAGGATTCACCTTCTCAGCACCATGAATATTTGTACCATATTTCTTTTAAACTTGTTGTGTAAAGCGTCTTTGAGTATATTAAAAAGCAGCTGTCAGATAAATGAAGTAAAGTAAAAGAATAAAGTAGCATAAAATTGAAATACTCAGGTAAAGTACCTCATAATTATACTTAAGTACAGTAGTTGAGTAGATGTGTGCAATTACTTTACATTTTTAACTATTGTTAAAAGTATAAACGTTCCTTGGTTGTCAAAAATAGCTCCGAGGTGTAAAGCTCACTGCGGCTAAAGCCTCCAACAAGTCCCGGCCGGTTCAGCAGGCCGACACCATCCGTCTGTGACTTCAGAAACTGTCACGTCAGTCAGAATGAATATATTTTATGATGTAATGTTATCTTTTGTCGATCCAACCTCCACCCTGCATGGACTTTGTCACTTTATAATAACATCACTTCGCTCCTTGGCATCATTACTGCTGCAATAATCAATATTTTTCAGCTGTCAGAGTGTCATGTGTTGTGCTCTGAACACAACCTGCTCAGCGGCAAACAGCTACCAGACACACATTTAGATGTTTCAGGAGTTGGTAGAGAGCAGAAACAGAGCTAACAGAGAGTTATAATGAATACTGGACTTAGATTCAGCAGCTGGACACAAACACGACTCCACATGATGATGATGTTGCTGCTGGATGTGGAAGTAAACAACTGTTTACTAACAAGTTGAACAACTTAAAAGCTGATGATGAGTCAGAGTTGTGTTCACTGCTTGTGTCTGATGAAAACTAGTTGATAAATGTTACTGCAGGTTTATGTTATTACTTTAATATTGGCTTTAGGTTCATGTGTTGTACATGTAGACAGTAGATTAGCGGTTTTTTGGACTACTCTTAAAAGTATTCTTTGTGCTTTAGTCAGCAGAGAAGAGGGAGAATTACCACATCTGGAATCAGGAATACGCCCAGGTCTCCAGTTTCATTTCCACCATTAAGAGGAGGAAAAGGGGGTTACAGACCTGAAACCTGCAAGTGTTCAGAGTGGATTTCTGTTACTGGAGGGTTCAGCTATGTACTGTAATGTTTGATGGAGCTACAAAAAAAAAAAAAAGATCCATCACATTCCTGACGGGCCTCTCCAACCCTGTCAGGCAGATTGAGATATGACCAGTCTGCTGGAGGGGAAGAATAAAAAAAAGAAAACACAAACTGTGGCTAGACACTGAAACAGCCATTGTAAGCTGCACACACCAGCAGCTGTGTGTATCAGCAGGAGGGGATTACAGAGAGGGTTCAGGCTCTGGCTCAGGCCCAGACAGTGAAGATCCTCCCCCAAAGCCATGCAGGACCTGGGGGGGTCGAGGGGGTGTCACTGCATACTTCTGCTCAGCTGTAAACCCCAAATCTGTCTCCCACTGTAGGATGATGATGATGTTGGATGCAGCTGACCTCTCGACCACATGAGCAGAAAGCACAGCACTGTGCCGGTACAGTGTGTGTTCACGGGTGGGTGTTGAGGTTTCAGAGCCTGTCGCCGTCGGTGGGGAGGAAATCCCTCTTTTGTTTCCAAGGAAGTCAAGTGTTGGCTTTGTGTGTTTAATGGAGGAAACTCAAAGACGGTACAAGCGGAAGGATGAATATGTGGTTGACTCAGTCACGACTGCTGTATGGGACCAGACAAAAAGAGAAAGTCATGCAGAAAGGACGCTTTAGGACAGGATCCACTCTGGGCCCTGTCAGTGTCTCTTTCCTGCATGGTTGGCAAATTCATCTTTACACGGGCGATACTGTGTTGTACTGTGTTGCTGATTATGTTCGATTAGCCATCAAGAAACTGCATCTCTCCTTTGCAACACTCAAAACGACAAACACTCAACATCTCAAAATCCAAAGACTTCTGTGATCTGTAAATCTCTGCCGCCAATATTTTGGCATCAGGATCGACATATTTAAATTATTTTTTTTTTATAAAGGAATAAAATCAGCTTTCCTTTGATTTGTAGGAAGTGGATTGTTGAATCAGATTTCTATCAGTTCTGGATTATGGGGTTAAACTTACAGACACGCTGCTGCCTCCACACTACAGCCCTGCAGGTTTATTACTTGTGATAATTACAATACTCACCACTGTATCCTCCACGATAAGGTCGGTTGATCTTTGCTGACTGAGAGACGCAATAATCATTTCTGTCTGCATATCTATAAAGGCCTGGTCTGCAAATTACCATCATACAGCACATCTATTTATGTCCACACAAAAAAAAGGGTATTTCATTTAGAAATAAAGTGATCTCACATCACTTCATTAAGCTACTAAAGTTAAAAAGCCTTAATGAGAGTGGCACAGATAAAGTATAAAACAGCTTATACATTAAACTATTAAAAACACATTTTATAGACACGATGAAGAGGAGGAATGATTACGGCAAGGAAAACCTCTTTGGATATGTTTACTTGGTCTTTAAAAATGCATCTTGAGTGATTGGATCACAAGTGAACGGTGTAATCGACCACCAACACTGTGGTTCAATCACTCAAACCACTTGCTGACAAGGAAGTGTATGGCTGTTTGGGGTCTCGTTGCTATCACAGCAGCAGTGACAGCCAGCTTTCTAACACTCTCCCTTTTTCGTCTTGTCCTGCACTCTTTGTGCAAGTAGAAATAGCCCATATGTGTATATTAGTTCATTTTATTTCCTCAGCTCTTTAGCATGTGATAAAAACAAATCTAAACCACGTTTGAATCACGAAAAAATGCTTTTTTTAAACCAAAAAGTGTAAACAGCTTCTTTTAGTGTTCACACCTGGCTGCTGTTTAGAGAAAATTATGAAATTGTCTTTTTAAGTTTCTCATATTTGCTTTCTCAAACTGGCACAATATAAATGTAATTTGTAGGAGGCAGGGCCGAACAAAGAGGGTGCAGAACGATGGTGAAATAAAGGAGAAAACAAACAAAAAGACACAGAGGGTGGGTTACGAGGCAATGGATCTTAATTGCCACCAGGTTGTTCTCCACAGGGGACCCACAATTGAGTTGCGAGTAGGAGCAGTTATGTGTGTGTTTAAGTGTGTGCGCATGTGTGTGTGGCTTTCTTTGTTATACATTACACTCCTTCAGCATAGCGTGTTTTAACTGGTTTGTATTTTCAGGTAACTCCTCTTACTGAAGTACAAGTTTAACCCCTGAGTAGTACTTGTACTCAGGAAGTAGTACATTTCAGCAGAATGTATTATATTTTTTTTACTCCACTACATTTATTTTGACGACTAGTTACTAGTTAGATTTTACAGAAGATTTTACATTTAAAAAAACAAAGAGTAAAATTGTTAAATAGCTGCCCCATCAAAACACTATTCACATGTTAATACATCAATATTAACAATACAATAATATATTAAGCATAACAATATAAGTATACAACAATAAACAGCGTATACATAAATATATTAATGACTTTACTGATGTTTCTATACATTTACTTAAGTTAAATTTTGAAGGCTGAACTTTTACTTTTAGTGGTATATGTAGTTTTACTGAAGTAATCTGAGTTCTTCTTTCAGCATAAAACATTAGATGAAAGATTTTGACCTAATTTCCAGGCAGGTAATTAAAAGTATAGAATGAAAGTTACTCTAAAATACATGTTAACAGGATGTCAAATAAAAAAAAAAATGTCAAAATTAACAGATGATTAAATTTGAGTCAAAATTTTTACCCTAAAATGAAGAGATATAATTACTAATTGTGACCTTTTCCTCATAATTGTCTTTTTATGTTATAATTGTGGCTCTTTTAGTGTTTCTTTCCTCATAGTTTCCTTATTTACTATCTCATAACTTTGTCTTAGTGAATCAAAATGTTGACTTTTTATCTTTATAATTTGACATAAGAGATAAAAGATGGAAATTACTCACGATCATCATTAAAACGTCGTGATTTTTCTTCCACAGAAGAGTCGATCTGCTCCTTTAAACTCTCAAATATTTTTTCTGTCTTTACTCCTCCCTCCCTCCTCTTTGTGACTCCTCTGCAAACAAATGGGATCAACCTGTTGTTCCTGGTCCAGGATCAGCGCAGCTACCCGGCGGGCGTTGACACCATGGTAACGCGCTGCCGGTGAACTGACCCGGGGTCAGTAAAGATGCCCGGTCCTGCCCCGTCAGCCAGTCAGGATTCCGACCGTCTTTTCCTTCTACTCCACAAGCACCGAGCAGCCGTCGGTTTCCCACGCCTCCGCCAGCCTCCACAAAAAGGTCTTGAATTAGCAAATAATATAAAATGCGGAAATGGACACTTTAAACCGGCTCCAGATGATATAATCTACGGTTTAAACTGGATTAACGATGTAGGAATTTAACGAAAAAAAGAGGCCAATACTGTTTTCTCCGCTGGAGTAACTGCACGGAAGGGGACGTAAACTTTTCAGTCGGTGCGGACGGACCGAGCTCCGTTTCTACGATGTCAGCGGTGCTGAACTGGCTATGAGTGTTTGTACTTTTTATTTTTAGACCCGCTGAGGCGTTTCCTGTGAATGCAACACATCTTTTCGACTATTTTCTTGGTGGAAACAAGCTCACAGAGTTCTTCAACACCTCAGGAATTCAGTGTCCGTGAACGCCGCAGGTAGCTAGCTGGCTAGCTGTTAGCTAGTTTCTAAGCTAGTTTTTAACACGCTGAAAAAACAGCTCCGCGTAACGTTAACGCTGTTTTTCATGTGTTCAGCGTACAGCTAGGCTAACGTTAGATATTTTTTTCTCTCTCCGAGATTTTTCAGTCTTGTTGTTGTGTTTTTGACAAACTGTAGCCCTAAACTCGGACTAAACTCAACCCGTAGCCGCTGCAGCTAACGTCCAAACATGCCGCAGCTAACCGGGGGAGACGGAGACGACTTGGGAGCAAACGATGAACTGATCGCATTCAAAGACGAAGGAGAGCAGGAGGAAAAGAGGAATGTGTCTTCTGGACGGGACCTGGACGATGTTAAGTCCTCCCTGGTCAACGAGTCCGAGACCAACAGCAGCTCCGACTCGGAGGTGAGTTAAAGGACAAGTTCGCAGTTCTTTAAAGTCTTAAAACAACAGTCAGGAGCCTGAATGAACCGCGAACCACGTATTTCACTGCTCCTGTTCATCCGGACCTTTAGAAGATGCCTTACAACACCCACAGGTCACCTGAAGCTAATATGAAGCTTCAAATCCAAAAACATATTCCTGACACAAACTTCCCTGGTTTTTCCTTTATTTCTGGTGGATTATTGTGTTTTATTTAAAATCAAACAGAATAAGACATCATTGTTGTAACTAGAAGAAAATACAATGTGTGAAGAGGGTCCCAGGTAAACAATGCTTTATTTTAAGGGCTCTTTTGTTTTTGAACCTGCCCTGATCCAGAGCATCATGTCTCCTGTGGATCTTTGTTTGTTTGCCTTGTTGTGGTCTGGCCTTGTTGACATGTGTGTGTGTCTGTGTGTGTGTGTGTGGTTTGTGTGCAGGCAGACAGACGCCCGAAGCCCAGTCCAGATCTGGAGACCAGGGCCAGACAGAGTCTGCTGTTTGAAGAAGGTAATAAACAATTTCAAGAGTTGCTCACTTCATGTGTTTATTTATAGGAGATGCTGCATCTTAATCAACGCTGACATTTTAACTGATAAGACTGACAATTGTCAACAAATCCCACAAAAAGACTCCACACATCACGCTTTCAGTCTCCAGAATAGTTCTGTGTAACATCCCAGACGTCTTTCTCCTCTGTGTTTGACTAAAGCTTTATTTACAAGAGACCAGATTTACCTGTGCACACTCCCCCACCCCCCCAGGTATGATTTAAAACGGCAAGGCTTTGTTTAAAGTCCATTAAAATACAAACCCAAACCACAGAGATGCTGATTCACACCACACTAATATCATCACATGACCTCTGTGGGCAAAATATGGTGATTTTTACGTTACAAGTTATGGACACTGCAGATTCAAATGGGATTAAAATCACAGACGACCTGCAATTATCACAGATTACTGGAGTCTTCAGGTAATACTAGTCCTGTATCTTATCAGTACAACCAGACACCATAAAACACTCGTTAGAGAATCGCAATTTGTTAGTAAATATTTGATTGATTTTAGCATTGCATGCAGCCATGTCAGTATATATATCTGAGAAAATCACTGCACGTGTCTTATGGGAATCATAAAAGTCAATACGTTTCTTAAACGTGATGATTTCATGCTTTTCTCTGTTAGCTTAGGTTTTAGGCTGGCCAAAATATGACATTTCAACTAGATCTGCAACTACTGTTTAATTTTAATATTGATTAATTGTCTGATTAATTTTTCAATTAATAGTTTTGGTCTGTAAAACATAATACATCAGTCAAGGATTTCACTTTGATGTAAGATATGGAAAAGCAGAAAACTGACAAAACTGAGAACACGAGATCATAAACTATTAGGCATTTCTGCTAAAAGAAAATACTTTAACAATTTCATTGGCTCAGAAATTAGGTTTGATTAAGAGTTTGAGGTTAATTTGTGATGAAACGTCATTAAACATTATAAATCCGACGGCAGAGGCTGAAATATTCTGACTTTTAGTCCTTGTTGTGCAAATCTTCTGTATCCTACATGTCCCACAATGCACCTCAGCAGCAGCTTCCCTGCATGTTAGATTCTCTCATCTCTCCAGCTTCATTTGTGACAAATATTTGAAATCTCATAACGTTGATGATGAAGACGTCAAGCAGCAGTTTTCACAGATTGCATAGGACGCTACATGATGACTAAACTTCTGTTGGGCTGACCCTGTAAATCTCATGTTGACCTTGTTTCTCAGCGCTGAGGAGACAGCAGGATGGAGGTCTCTTCCAGCCAGCTCCGTATGTTGGATATCCATTCTTTATGATCCCAGACCTCGGGAACCTCTGCAGTCCCTACCTCACCAACGGAGCCCTGACGCCAGGCGCCCGGACAGTAAGACTCATTTATTACATTTAATTATTCATCTGTTTTCTCGATTATCCAATTAATAGTTTATTCTATTAAAAAAAAGTCGGAAAATATTGCAGGAAATGAACACAAAGCAACCACTTAGTCTTTGTCCTTAAAGTGTTTCCTTGTGTAAATGTAAAAATACGGTTAGGGTTGGGATGACCTGGATGAGTTGCAATCTACACAGACGACATGCAGTTGTCAAGCTCAATATTTGGTTTGCAGCCAGCTGTGATGTTGTGCTCACATGATGCTAATCTGAAACTCTTCCAGGTTCTGGACCGTCGGTCAAAGAAAACACGCAACCGTTTTGACTTTTTATAGATCGTTTGATGAATCAACACAATAATCAATAATTAAGTTATAATGTGAACTCAGTTTGTGTTGTTCAAAATCACAAATTAGCCTCGACGCTCTCTGCCCTTAGAGCCTAGATTCAGACATGGATAAATAATCATTAGTTGCAGCTATAAAGTCTCCTGTTTGGTTTTCTGGCATCTCCGGCTGCAGCAGGAGTTTACAAGACGCTGACGTCATGCAGATTAACTTGTTCATAGCAGTAACTTAAAACCAGACTGTGGCGTAAACAGCAACAGGTTCTAGCTGCTTCACATTGTGCTTATATTGTTTTGCATATTGAGACCTGGATACCTCTGACCTGCCATTGTCTTGAGAGCTGTGTGTGTTATGATAAGGTGGCTGGTGATGCTGCCGGGTTCGACAGGCCCGGGCACAGTCCTCTCTGCAGCAGACGAGCTGCTGGAGCTGGGAGTTGCACAGCGGGATTGACAGTGTGTTGCCCAACTCGTCTACTCCCTGCAGCTTTATGGGGCTCAGCATGGATTATCAGGATACTGGCTGATGGTTTAATACACCAACTCTCATGGCCACTAATCTGAAAATTGCCTCGGTGGCACAGTAGGGAATTTAAGAGTACTTTGAGCAAAATATTCTTGCAGAGGACAGTTTAGGTTGAACGATCACTGTCTGCTTTCTGTAGTTAAAACAGTTAATGAAACGTATAGCATCATGGCTTCACTATTCTTCATTTATTAGATTTACAATGAAAACATTCAAGTAAGATAGTTCCAGTATTTTTAATCTCAAAACATCATTTTCATTATAATTGTATTCCTGTCAGTGTGGCGATGGCTTTAAAATACTGTTTATAGATGTTACTATAATTGAACAGCTAACTAAATTTAGAGATTATTAAATGTTTGGTCTGAAAACTTTCCAGAGCCACAGCAACCGTCTGACCAACAAACCCAAAGATATTCAGTGAAATATTACAAAGACCAACATCTACGAAGCTGGAACGGGACACTGATTAATATTGTTTGATTATTTTTAGATAAATCATCTCCTCCTTAAATCTTTGAGGTTTGTACTCTTCAGATAAAACAAAGTATTTGAAGACTGTTTTCAATCAATGAAAATAATCAAAATGTTAAATATTTGATTGTTCCAACTCAAATGTGATGATTTGTTTCCGTTCTTGAGCGATTAAATTGCTGCTACGGTAACAATAAGTGGAAATGCGCCCGTGAAGCTGAGCTGCACCTTGGCTTAGTGTCTTTTCATTTTTGGGCTTTCGAGGTGACACAGGACTTGTGATTTTTTTTTTACCTTCTCTGGTTTGTTTTTAAAAGTCCTTCCTCTGCGGATTTATCCCAGACACACATGTGGGCTAAAACTCACAGCCCATCCCTCTCACACAAACACCTGCATTCCTCGGCTTTGTAACGCCCTCCCCTTGTGTTGGAGGGCGATTGTTGTCATTAGCAGTGTCTGAATGGTCCTAATGCATGACTCAACAGGGGGATCGTTGCATCTCATTATGCTTAATGCACTGCCTGTGGCTTCTCCACACGCACACACATTTCCACTGTTTCTGATTGACTGACTGATTGTTGCCTCGAGACAACAGTTACTTTTTCTTCCTCTGCTCTGGTCCTCCCTCGCATTTCTCTTTACACAATAGAGACCTTGTGTACTTTTTAGCCTTCTCAGTAAGAGTGTGAGGTGTGTTTTATGAGGGAGGAGGAGGAAGAGGAGGAGATGCGCCTGCCAGTCTGAAGGCCAGTCAAGGTAAACAAGCTATCGTTAGTTGGACACTACCTGAACCATAATACAGGCTGTTTACTGTACTCATGTACTCAGGGCAGGAAGCAGAAGGCAGCGTGTAGAGACAACCTGTCTGCTTACTCAGCCGTCCTCTGCTGACCTCCTCGCTTTAAACACATCCTCAACATGACTTTAAAGGGAACACATGCTGCTTTCAGTAATTTTAATGTTGCATGTTAAATATGGTCAAAGAACGTATGTAGAGAAGCTGCCTGCAAGTCAGAAGTCAGGGCTGCAACCTGCACCACAGCAAAGTTTGGAGTAAAGGAGGAGAAAAAGCAGTGAAATCCAGCTACTATAGTTTATTTACAGTGCCTCCAGAGCTGCATAAAGCTTCCTGAAGCTGACCAATCAGATCAATAAGGAGGTTATAACTGTAAATCATGCAAAGATATAAATACAGAGCTGGAAAGGTGCAGAATATGTCAACTAAAACACAAAACACAAGCAAATGAAGTAAACACCTTCACCAGTGTGACAACATATAGACAGCAGAGTCAGTCTCAGTTTGACCAAATCATTTTTCACATTTACACACTCTATTTCAGTCGATATACGATCTATAAAAATGTGCTCAGATCAGCAACTTGTGCTGAACTTCTTCTTTTTGCATGTGTGAAATTGTGCCTAAAGTCTAAATAAGAAAATATGTAGTTGGTTCAGAGGTTTGCTGACTTTTCAGATTTGGGTCACACACACACACACACACACACACAGGTCTTCACACCTGAGTTGCAGTGAATGGCAGCAGGCGTCTGAGCAGCAATAAGTTATCTGCTGTGAGTGTTGGTCATGCTGAGGATGTCAAGCCTCTCGCTTTATTTTCACTCTCCGTTAAAAAGCTTCATGTTGACCGTGTGTGTGTGTGTGTGTGTGTGTGTGGTCATGGGCATGACTCTGTGTGTAAATGTGGCAGTGCTTGTTTAGTTAACGTTGGTCTCTTTCGGCAGGCTGAACAATCCCAGAATTCCTCTGTTTACTCAACATTGTCTCCAAAGTCTTAAAATACCAGGAGGATGACCTGCCTGAAACAACAGCTTTGAGCACACACACTCCTACAGCAAGCAGCACACTCTGCTGCATATGTTTGTTAGCAGGAAACCTACCATAGCTATAAATGTAACACGAGGACCTGATGAACTTCATCAAATTGTGTGTGTGTGTGTATGTACGTGTACGTGTATGTGCATTGCTTCTCCTGGTATTTCCAACAGCTGGATCCAGTTAGCGCTCTCAGCCAGAGCTTCCTCGGGCCTCTGAATGGGGGACGGGATGTGTGTGTGTGTGTGTGTGTGTGTGTGTGTGTGTGTGTTCAGGGGGTTTTATGCAGCAGCAGAAAAGTACAGACTGATTTGGTGCTATATAAATAAAATGGACTCAGTGTGTGTTTACAGGCTTTTCTGAAGAGTAATTATAAGTGAGAAATGTAATTAATTTAACCTGATGGTTATTTGGTTTCTTGTTCTCATTTATTAAGAAATCAATGTGTTTTGGTCTCCTGTGGAGTGTTTGAGGCAGATGATGGTTTCACAATATACTTCTGATCTAAAGGTGGCGCTAATGTGCAAAGAAATGCAGCAATGTGCCGGCAAAAGCAGCAAAGAAGAAGCCTGGTAGAACGTAAACGTGGATGAAAACGATGCAGGTCCCAAACTTTGAATTAAAAAACGCTTGTAACATGTTTGTAAATATGTCCGTCGTGCAAATATTCGCACTATTTTTCGTTGACTTTAGTTGAGACCAGCAGACAAATTCAAGCGTGTGTTTCCTGTTTAGGTTCGAGTTGACCTGTGTTCTCAGTTAGCCAATAGAAACACTGCTGCGCTGTGTTTGGAAATGACGGCGTTATCAGTACGTTAGCACACTACCAGACTACAAGCTGGAAGAAAAACAAAATGTATTAACATATTTACTTGTTGGGATCTAATAAACACATAATCACTGGTGGACGGCAGGCAGCAGACAACAGGTTAATTTAACAGGAGCTCAGTATGTTTTCCATTAGAGCGGACAGATTAAAGGTTTGATAAGAGATTCGGAAATGAAAATAGGAAACATAACAGAGGAGTAATAATCAAATGTAATGATGACAACAGACCAAACGATTCTTCCTGTAATGAGATGTTGAATTGAACATTAAATTGCACCAGACACAGGAAATGCAAAATAATGTAAAGTCCATCTACTACAGTCGTAACTGTTTAACATTTCTGGACAAAAAAACATAAGAGATGACGACTCGAGCTCCAAAGTCAGTGGATCCTACGTTTCCCAGAATTCATTCATTGATCAGCAGGAGATATCGGCGCACCACTTTCTTCGTGTCTCCTCTGGAGTCCCTCCTCTTGTTTGGGGTCAGAGGTCGCGGTTGTGAGTCTGTTGACGTCACTCACAGTTGAATGAGCACTAAAGCCTCTTCTTTTCTGCGGGGCTCTGCGAGTCTCTGTCTCTCGGTGTCAGACAGCTTGGTCAATAGTGTGGACCTGGCGGTTTGGGGGCTGGTAGGGTGCACGTGTGGGGGATGGGGGCCGGCGATACGAACACTTCGGGCTCTGTCCTTTGTTCAGAGTCTCTCCAAACTCTACACGTTGTGTGTTTTGACCTTCAGCACATTAAGGCTCATCCAGCCGTAGCTTCTCTTTGTCCTGTGGAAGTTGTGTGTGTATACGTGCTCATCTTTAAGGGTGTGTCTGTGTGTTGTGTGACTGCCGTGATCTCGGCCTGAACAGCAGAAAGAATGTAAACATGTTATCTTACCTGTACTTAGATAGATAGTGACATGCAGCACAGCACACACAAGCACTTTACTTATACCGTACTAGATTACAATAGAGTATCTAAAACAGAAACACGAGTGTTGCCTGCAAATCGTTATCCTCCAATTCCTCCTCGTGATGACGACACAAAGCTGACCAATCAGAACCAATCTTTTGGTCCGACAAAAAAAAAGATTATATTATTATTACATTAATTTGAGTTGTTGGAAATTTTGATTGATTTAAATTGCATTTTAAAAGTGTGTTTAGTTATAGATTTAAGCTTCACCAACAGGCTCCTGCTTCCAGTCCTGAGTGTGAAAACGTCATCTGTACCACATTAGAGTGAAGCTGATTGTTACCTCCTCTTCCTCTGTACAGTACCTGCCGTTCCAGTGGCCTCTGCTCGACGTCCCGGGAAGAGCAGCGATGCGAGACTCTGCTACTCCTTCACACCTGGTAAGGCCCGCAGATTAACCACACGCACGCGCGATAGATTAGAAGAGGTGGTGCAGTTGTAGCTCCGCCTCTTCCGCCTCCTTCAGTTCCTTATAGTTGACATGTTTTGATACAGATCATATGTGGGTGTTGTTTAACATTGAAGAACAAGCTCTGCTGAATGTTATCAGTTATGACTCCCCATGAAAGAGGGACTTTAAACCAACGACGGTTACTTCCTCAAATATTTTTACTTCCTTGAAAATACTAATAGATCTTCAGCAGTGACGTCATGTAATTTGTGTTTTCCATGAAAAGTCACACTTTTTTACCACCATGAGTCGTAAAATGAATAGAAAATATAGTCAAAGGCATTGACAAGGTTAGAAATAATTTTGTATTTGAAATATTATTTTTTTTCTTTGGCACGCTAGCTGTTAATTTGTTGAGGTAATCTAGAGAAATTTCACCCCACGCTGCTAGAAGCCCCTCCCCCACGTCCGATTGGCTGGATGGGCACTTCTTGCTGCTCCCACATCAGCTCAGTGGGGTTTAGAGGAGGCGACTGTGCTGGCCGCTCCGTTACAGACAGAATACCAGCTGCCTGCTTCTTCCCTGAATAGTTCTTGCACAATTTAGAGGAGTGCTGGATGAAACTGGCTCTAATCAAACACTGTCCACAGGGTTTGGCATGGCGCTGCAAAACGGAGTGATATCCTTCCTTATTCAAAATCTCTTTTACCCTGAACAAACCTCCCATCTCAGCAGCACTAAAGACCATCACGTTACCCCCACCATGCTTGACAGACGGCGTCAGTCATCTTCTGTGTGATCCAAACACCTCAAACTTTAATGCCTCCGTCCATAACACTTTATCCAATCTTCCTCTGTCCAATGTCTGTGTTCTTTTACCCATATTCATCCTTTTCTTTTATTGGTCAGTCTCAGATATGCCTTTTTCTTTGCCACTACTCTAATCCTCTAATCTGGTTAATTAGTCGATCAATAAAATGTCAGAAAGTTGTGAAGAAAATTGATCAGTGTTTCCCAAAATAACACAAAGATATTTAGTTTACTGTCACAGATGACTGAAGAAAATATTCACAGCGAAGAAGCTGGAATCAGATCAGATCAAAATAGTTGATTAGTGATTAATTTAATCGACCAATCATTGCAGCTTTAATGATATTTGTGTTTGCAAATGATCCTCATTTTCTGTTGTTGTAGTTAAAAAAAACAAATATTTGACTAAGAAATCGTATTTCTCAAATGTGTCCTTAGCTCCTGCCCGCCACAATGTTTCTGGCAGAAATGCATCTTGGGAGTCATAGTTGTACCTTTTTGACTTTTTAATATTTTCGAACACATTGTTCTTGTTTTGTACTGATGATTTAACCTGAAGAGTTTCATGTTGATCCAAACTGTGTCATTTAATGTTGAAGTGCATCGGATCAATGAAGAAAAAAACAATTAAAACAAAGTAAATTGTGACACCTGGTGGACACATGCAGCACTACAGCGTCTATAATCACCTGTTGTGTGTTTCCAGTCTAACAATGTGCCAGTGGTGCAGCACCCACACATGACCCACCTCCACCCGCTGCTGTCCTACAGCCCAGAGGCCTTCTCCCCTCAGAGGGCCTCACCCGGCTTCTCTCCCGACACAGGTACGCACACCTACGTCATCACTGATACATACATGCACGCATTCTTTTACAGTAATGTTCAATAAACAGGGTAAATGTAATAAATAATAATAATTTCTTTGATAAAGACCAGATGCTTTATGATGGCTGTTTCACTCTCAGCTCTCACAGTGTCGTTTGTATCACAGCAGAAACAAAACTCTGAAGCTTTTTTACTGTGATGATAACAATGCCAGAGAGATTTTAATAAATGGATGTAACTAAAATAAGATGAAGGTGATGTAACTCAGCGCTGTGTGACTGTCAGCTGCAGGTATGGCGCGGCCGCCCCACGCTGCCTGCTACCCCGTCTCTCCTGGAGGCATGGCTCAGATCCCCCACCCTCTCGGATGGCTGTGAGTAAAACACAAACGCCTTCTGTAAACAAACAAACAAACAAATACACAACAACCTTGACGTGAGTGTCGTGTCTCCGTGCAGGCAGGGACAGCACATGTATCCCCTCGCAGGAGGCTTCTCGCCGGCTGCTCTCACCGCCTCCATGTCGAGGTGAGACTGCAAGTTAACGTTTATTCTTCTTCTACTCTGGACATATGTAGCTTCATACACCGTGAACAGCTCATCATCTGAACGTTTGATCTGAACATGTGATGTTTTGTTGGCAGTTTGGTGTCGAGCAGCTTCTCTCCACGTTTGGTGCCAACGCCACAGTCGTCCATACCTCATCCCGCCATCGTCTCTACGGGAGTGAAGCAGGAGCCCGGAGGCAGCGGCCAGCCCGGGTAAATAAATAAAAAACATCATCGGTTTCCTTTAAATAGGTTTGAAGATGACGTGCGTTTATTGTTTTACTGTTGTGTCGGTGCAGAAAGCTGCTGTCTGAGCCTCAGCAGGAGAAAGACGATGAGAAGAAGCCGCATATTAAGAAGCCTCTGAACGCCTTCATGCTGTACATGAGGGAGGAGAGGCCCAAAGTGGTGGCTCAGTGCAAAGTGAAGGAGAGCGCCACCATCAACCAGATACTGGGACAGAGGGTCAGTGTGTGTGTGTGTGTGTGTGTGTTTTTGCTCAGGTTGGCTTTGGTACAAGTAGCTTTATACAATAATATTTAAATATATTTAATATCTATTTAAAATAGTAAATTTATGAGAAACAAACAGACAGACTTAAAAGAGGATGTGATATGTCAAGTATAAAGTCATAGTACAAAAGTCTCTGTATCCAGTTAAAGTAGATGTGTTGACGTGTTTGTGCAGGTGTGTGTGTGTGTGTGTGTGTGTGTGTACTAACAGACCATGTTGTCGTCCGTCCACAGTGGCATTCTCTGTCCAAAGAGGAACAAGCCAAATATTACGAACTGGCTCGTAAAGAGAGGCTCCTGCACTCCAAACTTTACCCCGGCTGGTCAGCCAGAGACAACTACGTGAGTCCAGCTTCTCATCATCATCATCATCATCATCATCATCATCATCATCATTATCATCATCAGCTGATGAAGTCCAGCTTTCATTAAGACTGACATGTTTGCATTTGTGTTTGTGTAGGGTAAAAAGAAGAAGAGAAAGAGAGCGAAGAGTGAAACTCTGCTTGATGGTGAGACAACCTCTGTTTTAATACTGTTGTTTAAATCTCAGTTTCCACATGATAACTAAAGTTTGACATGTTGAGGTTTTTATGTCGTGACTTTGTTGAGCAACAATAAGATCTAAACTTTATCAAATCATAAATAAAGTTCATCAGAGATACTTGAAGCGACATCGTTAGTGTGGAAGCAGTTTGAAAGATGATACGGTCATCTGGAAACTTGAGTTTGGTATTGATCATCTGTAATGCAGCGTAAGAGGCTGCAAACTCAGGTGAAGCTTTACCTGATGAAACGTATCTAATAAAGTGTGTGTGTGTATGTGTCTGTGTGTGTTGCAGAGGACTTCTCGCCGCAGCCGAAGAAACCTCACATGCCACCAGGATCTGAGGAGACGCCTCACACACACGCTGGCCTCACACACTCACAGACTGCACCCACACACACACACGCTCGCTCTCACCTGTCACAGCCGCACACCATCTCCCACCTGACGCACACACACCTGTCCCAGGCCAGCCCCGCCTCCTCCCTGGACTCTCCCGCGACCCCGACCATGGCGCTGGCCTCTCCCGCCGCCCCAGCGCCCACACACACCGAGCACACACACTCGTCGTCCTACAGCCACAGCGGACACACGTCGCCATACGCCGAGCAGCTGCAGCCGCTCTCTCTCACCACCAAACCACGCCGGACCGCCATCACACCGGGACCCTCTACGCCCTCGTCCTCCTCTGACATGCCCACACCCTCACCTCACACGGCCTCCTCCAGGAGCACACCCCCGCCGCCGCCGTTCCTGCTCCCGCCTCTTACCTCCTCCCACCAATCAGCAGCCGGCTCCCACGGTGCCTTAACTCGGTCGTTCTCGCTCAGACGACCCAATCAGCTGTGAGGAGCCGCAAGCTGCTTTTCTTTCTCACATAAACACGAATCTCTTTTTTTAATGCTGTAAATAAGCTTTTTTATAGATGTATCACATTTTATTTTAGTATGAAGAGGACAATAACTGGTCAATATTTGACTGCATCTCGAACTTCATCAAACATTTTTTTTGCAAGCTGTCACCTTTTCTAATGACTTTTTATGGTCAAGTTGTTGTAATTGAAAACAAGGTGTGGAACACGGGTTTGTTTGTTTGTTTGTTTGTTTGTTTAAAAATGCTTTTTTTCACCTGGTAGTAAATCTGTTCTCTCTGCGCTGTTAATAAATATTCACTGAGTTCTGATGTTGAGGAGCTATGAAGTTGCATTTCTTTGTGATCTACACAATCACTTATTGTAAAAATCTTTTGAAATAAAATGATCCTGTAGAAATTAACGAGCATTAAGTAATCATAATCAAAGTTATAATATGAACAGCTGATAAAAAATAAAGTGACTATAAAGGAACTCTGTAAACTTTTTTAATAACTGCATTTATAGAAGCAATTTAGATTTGATGAAAAAGACTTCGAAAGTCTGGAAATTTAGTTTTAGGTACCTTGAAGGTTCTTGACAAGGCCTTGAACTTTACTGCCGGGAGGCTGTAGGAACATTTTCACTTTCTGTTGACACAAGATTTTACTATTAAAATAATAATATGGAGGCAGGAGACATATTTTATTGATCATCCACGTGATAAACGGCCACCTTTATGGTTGAGTGAAAGTTCAACACGGTTGGAAATGACTCGTTAAACATTAGACTTCAGCTAACAGCAGGTTTTAATGCTTCTGGCCTCTGTGGGATTTATCTTGTTATCTATGTAAAGTATCAAAGTAAAAGTAAAGCTTTCATCAGGTGTTTGACCCACTGGCATCGCACTTGTTCTTTAAAACGTAATCTTTATTTAATCAGATTGACTAATTGAGGTTGAAGTCACTTTATAAGAAGCACAATCAGCTGCAACAAAGAATGAATAAAAACTGAAAAAAGTTGTAAAAACAGCAGATAATCAAACTTCAAATCTCCAAGAGGAATGAAAGACTTTATCTGCTCTGCTGGTGAACTGCACAGCAGCTTCAGTGTGATTAGCAGCAGTTCAATCATCTGATCAGACGTCTGGTCATGTGATCATGTTATGAACATCCGGTGCTGGAAATCACCCGAGTACTGCACTGAAGTAATAATTGGTATAATTATGGTACTTTTACTTAACTTGAGTATTTCCAGCTTCTTAATATATTTTCTGGTTTCTTTAATCCTCTCTGACAGTAAACTATATATAATATATTTGACATTAACATTTGAGGACGTCACTTTGGACTCTGATCCACATTTTTCACCATTTTCTAACATTTCATCGACCAAACAACTAATCGATTAATTGAGAAAAACACCTGATCAACCTCCAGCGTACAGACTCATGCTGGAGACATAAAACTTCAACGCTACTCAGACTGTCTGTAAATATTTTTTTTTAATCTATATTTTAATAACATTTAATATTACATTAAAAAGACAGTTTAATCAAGCCCCGTGCCATAATTATTTGTACTTTCTCTCACTTATCAAACTTCCTGAAATCCCATTTTTTCCTGTCAGCTGACAAACGTCGATCATGTCAAGAAGCAAACGCCTGAGGGAAACACTGTTGTTTCCCGGCACATGAGGATAAAATACAGCGTTGCGTAACTGTGTATGACATGAACACATGATCCCGCCTCCTCTCACAGGTAACAGCCTGTATATGGTCAGACAGGTGTAGCTGCAGCTTTACAGCACTGAGCACACAGACTACCAGAAGTTCTCCTGCAGGTACATGTGAAGCTGCAGACAACTGTTAGACCAGACAGGAGAACGCAGCATCTCCATATCTTCTCTGAGGCCTTTGAGGGACAGATGGACCACAGGCGGGGGTGTAACCGGGCAGTGGTGGTGTCTGTGGCTCAGTTTGATCCTGGGGTGAGTCTGAGGAGTAGACCCGGGGCCGAGAGGGACGCCAAGAAACTCCACCGCACCCTCAGCAAACTGGGCTTCAGGGTCGACATCCACAGTGACCTCAGCAGCAACGAAATCTATGAGCTGTTTCTGAAAGGTACAACACATTGTTCAGCCTCTTTATTTATGATGTGACATGCATCCATTCATAAGGAGCTTTACGTTTAATGAAAGGTATCTGGAAATCAATCAAACGTCTGACAACTTTTCTTGAAACATTTTGCAGATATTTAATAGTTAATTTCAGGACATTTAACAGAATTTAGTACAAATTATAAGAAAAAAGTATTTTCTTAATACAAATCTTAAACAAATTAACAATAACACCCAAATATAAAGACTCATCAACTAAAGCAACTTTTTCATTTCTTATAATTTGTACCATCCTTCTGTAAAATATTTCCTTTCTTTCCTATAATTAGCACCATTTTATTTTATAGTTATTTCCAGGAAACGTCCAGTGAAACTAGAAGAAATGAAGGTCTGGTATAATAAAGCACTCTTTATTTACCAAAACACAACTGTAGATTATGAACTCTCCTCTGCAGCCAAACTAGCAGCGCTTGAGCTAAATGTTATCATCAAAAGTCGAGTTTTCATCCAAACGTAGAAAATCTGAGAAAACTGGGCTCAATGACTGTTTCCATCCATAAACTAGTTCACAGATGACATCAGTGGAAATAACAGGAGGATATTAGACAAACAGAAAGTTCGTCAAGTTTTATAGCTGCTTATCAGTAATAATGAAACTGCTGATTATTGCCCACGTCATCAACTTATGAACTTTTATCTTCGTCAGAAAAACAAAGTAATAAAACTGTTTTAATGTCTGAACTGTTTTCTGTTGGTCAAAATGTATAATTCTGTTATTCCTGTCAGTGTCTGACGGGTTTCTGTTTGCAGACAGAATGTCCTCTAAGCTGCAGGCGTGTCTGTTTAAACACATACCTGTGTGCTTGTCTTGATATGACTAACACAGATGTCAGGCGTGTAACTAACGGAGTGTGTGTGTTGTGACGCAGAGAGCCGGCGGCCTGTGGAGGATTGTTTTCTGGCCGTGTTGTCGTCACACGGGGAGGAAGGCTGCGTGTTCGGGGCTGATGGGAAACCCATCTGGCTGTCTCATATTTATGGATATTTTGATAATGAAACTATGGAGAAAAAAGCCAAACTGTTCCTCATACAGGTAGGCAGCAGCCAGAGCCAACAAACAAACAAACAAACAAACAACAGATGAAGATGTTTATATCAGTGATCAGGCTGGTTGGCACAATGTTTATTTCATTGCTAATTTACCTGCATTATCAGTATCACTGGAAGAACAGAGATCACATTTTCAGTCTCCAGAGAGTAGTTGTGTTAGGCGGATGCTACTGAGCATGTGCAGGAACACAGTTCAGTTTACAACAACAACAACAACATACTCACAACCTCTGGACACTGTACTGAAATCCTTTCTTCTTCTGGCTTACACAGAACTGCTCACCGGAGACTGAAAACCTGATCTCTGTTATTAACATCATCTCTTTGGTTATTATCACTCAGACTTTGTGTTTCTGTCTGCAGGCGTGTCGAGGATACGCCCTGGATGATGGAGTAGAGGTGGATTCAGTCTCTGACAGCACAGAGAGCAGCTTCTCACCACATCTCTCTGTTCCTATAGATACAGCCGTGATGTACGCCACGGCACCAGGTGAACCCTTCATACATAGATCAATATATTTATATTGATATATAATATATATTTCAGAGCTGCACCAATTTCTACCATGTGAAAAAGTTTTCTCTGATTTAAATGTGGAAATCCTCTCCCCTCCTCAGGTTACGGTGCCTTCATGCACCCTCTTGGATCCGTCTTCCTGCAGACTTTCTGTACTTTACTAGAAGAGGAAGGAAACCGCAACCTGGAGCTAACTCGCCTGATGACCCGCCTCTCCCACAGCGTGGCCTACACCTTCCAGGCCAAAGGTCGCCAGCTCGGTGGGAAGAAGGAAATGCCCTGCCTGCTGACACGCCTGACCAGAGAGGTGTTCCCATTCGCAGAACCGGGGAAAGACAGCATGGATGCAGGGCTCTCAGCCATGTCACTGGTCGGGACTGAAGCCACCAGAAAGCGGACTCGTTCAATCAGTTAACCTGTGTATGACTGTGGAGTGCTGGAAATGCTCATTAACAGCAGGAATGTGGAGGCGAGAGACGCTGCAAGCAGCTGATCTCTGTGGAGATTTCCACTCACAGCAGAACTGAAAAGCCTGTTTCTAGATGCTGAAATATTCACGTCACAGTCTGGACTGTTGTCTGTTGCACAATCATAAATCCATCATAATGTTTGTGTGCAAAGTCTTTGTGTTTTCAGGGACTAATAAGTAGTTTTAAACTAGTGACTAAAACAGGTTGTACCAATAAAACTTAACTTCCTTTTGTACAGTTACCTGTTGCAGGTTTGGTTTGTTGAACAGATCAGAACACATCATGTGTTATCCAGTGTTTGTATAATGTGTGTGTTAAGGGGAAGTGATGTGATGCTACTGGTAACAACTTATTTTCAGATGTAGTCCTGACGTGTAATAATAGTGTAATAATTTGCACCCTGCATTAATGGTGAAACTGTGATCTTACAGTCTGACTCACTCTTCATTAAACACACAACGGCTTCATTCCTGATTCATGATCAAACCTGTTAGTTTCTGATGTGCTTAACTAACTATGTACAATTACTCAAGCAATGTATTTAAGTACACTTTAGAGGTATTTTTATATTTAGAGGATTTCCATCTAACTTTATATTTATTAATATTTCAGCAAAAATCAAAGATTAGAGAAAAAGTCCAAAAGCTGAAAACAGATTTGTGTATCAGAACTTTGTTTCTTCTTCTTTCCTCTCCCATTAATCATCTCACGACCCCTCAGATTTATCTGGTGACCCTTTGGAGGGCCCCGACCCCTAGGTTGGGAACCACTGGACTAAACTACAGACAGGTGACACATTTAGCAACATAAAGTGTTTACAGACACCAGAACAGCTTCAGTTCGTATATTATTTAAATTCAGTTTTTCTCCGACATGACCTGAACGCGGCACAAGAGCGCGCGTCACTTTACGTCACATTCCCGCGACTGCAGGCGCAGGCAGCCGCTGTGTCTCAGTCTGATGACGTATGTTGGTGAATAACATGAGGCTTGTTTTCCTCTGATAGTGAACATAATGTTGTAGAAACACAAGACACAGACCGAGTCCGAGTCCAGCTGCTTTTATAGATACTTTTATTAAATCAAGAGAAGAAGAAAATGTCAGGATACAGTAAGAAGAAGAAGAACAACAGCGGGATACCGGACAGGTGAGGACGTAACGTTAAAATAATAATAACTAACGTTGTGTTGGGTAGGTTGGATTAAAATGTGCTGATAACACAAGTGTTTGTTGTTGTTTGTGAGTCTCTGTAAACAGGAAGGAAAATATCCAGCTGTTATGTTTGTGTTTGATTCATAAACAAACTGCAAACATCACATAAAACAGTTATAGCTGTTATACAGTTAATATTCATATTGAGAGCTGCTATTGGCTCATGTTTTTATTTATTATTAGGTTGGTGCTGTTTAGATGTTGATATTGTTGTTTTTTTAACAGACACTCTTCACTATTATCTGATGGTTTGTTTTCAATTCTTCAATCAAGGATCTCATGTTTTGTTTCTTCCATTTATATAAATCAGAGTAAATATTAGAAACTCAATATGACACAATATAGTCAACATAAAATATCAGCACAAAATGTCTTTAAACAGTTTTATTTGAAAAATTCCCAACAGTGACATTAACAGATTCAAAACTTTTGGAAAATCTGAACTCTTAAGGACTTAAAATGATAAAAATCTACAATAATAACCTGTTTTCTCTCTGACAGATGGCTGGATTACACCGCTGTTGGGAAAAGACTTTATGGGACTCGTTTCATCGCCTTCAAAGTGCCGCTGAAACACGTGAGGCGTTCAAGTTTCAGACTGCAGCTCGGCTTGTTGCAGATCAGCAGTGACACTAATAACATGTGAAATGTGTTTTCTTCAGTCTTTGAACCGACATCTTCCGTGTTCGGACGTGTTCGGTCCCTGGGAGCTGCTGGACGCTTTGAACAAAGAAAAGCAGGAACTGGGTTTGATCATCGACCTGACATACACCAAACGCTACTACCAACCACAGGTACACACATACACACACACACACACACACACACACACACACACACACACACACATATACACGCACATACATATACACGCACACACATATACACGCACACACATATACACACACACACATATACACACACACACACACACACACACACACACACACACACACCTGTTCACCTTATAGTGATTTGATATGTTGTGTTTTATTTTCTGTGCACCGTGTTGTGTGTGTAGGACATACCGGACTCACTGCTGTGTGTGAAGATCTTCACGGCCGGACACGAGATTCCCAGCGACGACACGATCCTGAGCTTCAAACGCGCCGTACGCAGGTTTCTACACGACAACGCCGATAATGGTGAGAACCAGATGCTGCTGACACGACGACGGCTTCACATTTAGTTCAGAACATCGTCATAACACACACATCTTCTGCAGACTTATTATATTTTAATTGTATATATATATACACATATTTATAGTGATATATTGCTGGTTTATCATAATACTTAAAGTTTGTCATTTGTGTTCCAGACAAGCTGATCGGAGTCCACTGCACCCACGGGTTGAACCGCACCGGGTACCTGATCTGCAGGTGTGTGTGTGAAGTGCGCAGCAGCCTCAGCGTGAGCAGCAGCTGTGTGTGTGTGTGTGTGTGTGTGTGTGTGTGTGTGTGTGTGTTCTGTGTTTAACAGGTGTGTCTGACCTGCAGGTATCTGATCGACGTCGACGGGATGGATCCTGAAGAGGCTGTAGAGCGTGAGTGCTGCTCTCATTTGAATCCAGTCTGCAGTCTGTGGATGACATTAACACGTCTCTCGTGTGGTTTGTTCTCAGTGTTTAACTCCTCGCGCGGCCACGACATCGAGCGTCAGAACTATCTGGAGGATCTACACTGTGGACCTAAGAGGAGGTGGGACAGACTCACAGTCTTCTGTCGCTCCGTCACCTGCAGACATGTGTCTCTTCTTCTGCTCATGTGTCGCCTGTGTTCTTTCTTTAACAGTAATGATGGGATGGAGGAGTCTAAGCAGGAGCCACAGAGAGGTCACGCTGTCAGTCGACCGAGTGACGCTCTGTTAGAGTCCGACAGCAGAGAACCGAGACACTCCAGGTACGGTTAGGGTTACATGTCAGGAAGCCGCCGCGGGAACAGTGCAGCGTTTCTTCTTCGCTGGTTTTCTTGCTCGTCTCTCCTGTCTTGGTGTTTTGATGTGGACGTTGGTATTTGCAGAAATGAGCTGAAACTCAAAGTCTGAAATTCACCTGAAATTTAGTTTGTGCAGGAAAAATAAAACTGCTTCACCGATGAATTCCTCTCTGCTCTCTCAGATCTTTCCCTCCGAGAGGAACGAATCACAGCTCACACGACGGCCTCCTCCCCCGTCCGCCGTTACTCTCCCACCCTCCCTTTCATCGCCCTGCAGGAGCCTCTTTTAACCCGTATAGATGGACGCCTCACCATGACAGCCAGTGGAGGAGACCCTCACGCTCAGAGGACAGCAGGTCCAGATATCTTCCATTAGAGCCGCAGTGTAGTCGGGCCTCCCACCTGCAGGGGGACAGACGAAGAAGTCCTCCTCCTTCTCCTCCTCCTCATCATCATCATCATCATCATCATCATCATAATAATTATAATCATCATCATGATCCTCCTCCTCACCTCCCCCGCTACTCCGCCCGCTGGACCAACACGTCAGACGGCTACAGTGGAGCTGCTGACTGGGCTGGTCCCACCGTGAGGCGTCAGTACAGATACTCACACAGAGACGACTACTAGTCTGATCTGAAGCTGCTCTTCTGATTTGTTTATGTGTTTTAAAGGGCCAGTTCACCAGAATTACAAAACATTTTCCCACTTAGGTGTTAATTTACAGTTTTTCAAGTCTACTCACTTGAGGAAAATTGTTTCTGGGGCTCTCCTGGATTATCTTTATATGATTTCCAGTTAAAACCTAAAAAAAAAATAACTTTGTTGGATTTTAGCTCTGAATTTGTTCCTGAGGAAACAAACATTATTGTCCCGTTAGCGACCAAGCTAAGCTAACCAGTTTGCTGCCTGTTAGCACCATTATTCTCCCTCTTCAGTCACGTTTTCTTGGATGAAATAGTCAGGTGGAAGTAAACACAACAGTAGAGGGCAGCTACAGTATTACAGACAATGTTTTAAAGTTTTGTATTGTTTTTATCAGACTGTTTTCTATTTTTTAACATACTTCAGCTGTGATGTGCACACGTCAGGTTCTTCACCAGCCACGTAATCATTACTCTGTGTGAAATCTACCAGCCCGGATTGGACCCTCCATGACAACTACAGCTGACACTAACAGTTATTTTCAGTTCATCTTTTAAAAGAGAAATTGCTGGTTCTATAAAAAGAAAAATGTCCATCACAGGTTCTCAGAGTCAAAGACGACGTCTTAAAATGTCCCAATTTGTCCGACCAATTGTCCAAAATCCAAATATATTCAGTTTACTAAAAAAAAAAAAAAACGCAGCAAATTTAATGACTTTAAAAATGACTTAAAAAATGACTTATAAATCCCCCTCAGGACTCGCTGTCGGTGTCGCAGCTGAACCGTGCACCAGTGAAACGTGCACAGAGGCTCATTAGTTGAGTGATTGAAGACATTTAAAGTTCATCGGAGGTTAATACACACAGTCTCAGCTGCTTCATATGATCTTTATTATTAATATTATTATTTAATTATGGAAACATATGAAATTCAGAAGAACTTTTGTACAAAACAAATCTTCACTGACATGTTTACTTTGTACTCAACTGTGTTTTTTGGGTTTCAGGGTTTTATTTTTTGGGTTTGTTTGTGTCTTTTTAACAAATATTGGAAATAAAGTGTTTTAATTTTAACTCGGATCAATAAAAAATATATTTGAAGTCGAGATATTAACTATTCAGATGTTTTTGTTTAGTCAATAATCAGTGATGCTGACGGTGTGTTAACTGCGCATGCGCAGCTGTTGTCACGACTCGGAGGCTGCAGCTGCTGCAGGTGGAAACATGGCGATGAAGGCGCTCAGAGGGATGATGAACGGGGCCATGAGTGAGCTCTCCTCGGCCGTCAGTGGGAACAAACCGACGGCCGCCGCTCCGGCCTCCGCCGCCGCCTCCCGGGAGCACGTCATGGCCGTAAGCCGGGACTACATCAGCCAGCCGCGCCTCAGTGAGTCCGCGTCAGCATCAACAGCCACATATATGATGCAGCTCATGTTACAGCGAGGATGAGTTCACATTACAATCAGCATCAGTGCTGCAGCTGAAATGATTTAAAAGGTTTAGACCTGTAGATCTCATCAGAAATGGAATAAATAAATAAAATAAAATAAATAAATAAAATCAGAATTAAAAAGTGTCATAAAACAAAACAACAGAGGACCAAGTAACAGGTAAGAAATATTTGAATATGCAGTGTGAATATTAAGTGTTCAACAGGATTTGAGCCCAATATGCATAATGTGATTATGATTTGTTTATTTTACACATAAACAGCAAAATAAAAATAAAAAAACAGATCAGAGAGATAAAACATGAAGGATGCAAGTTAAATAATACAATAAACAATGATTTAGTAAAATAAAGTTGGTTTTGGGAAACTGTGGTGAAATTCATAAACAATTTTATAACATTTTAAAAGCCAAAATAATTAATACGTGTGAACTTCAGTCAGAACGATTGTGTATCTGATGATGTTTTGATTTATAAAAACGTCAGAAAATTGTGAGAAATTAATGACTTTAATTCCCTGCAAGCCAGAGTGATGTTTGACCTAAAGTCCAAAAGCCAAAAATGTTCAGTTTGCTATCAGAGAAAAAGCATCAGATCATCACATGTTCTGTTTTCTGCATCCTCAGCATATAAAACCGTGTCTGGCGTCAACGGTCCGCTGGTGATTCTGGATCAGGTGAAGGTAAGAAGGAACGCCTTTAAAGGACAAATATGAACAGTGACTGTAATCACTGCTCCTGTTAATAATAATTAAAGGACCAGTTCACATGTTTCCAGTGTGTTAAAGCATCAGTCAGGTGTGAACAGTGACTGTAATCACTGCTCCTGTTAATAATAATTAAAGGACCAGTTCACATGTTTCCAGTGTGTTAAAGCATCAGTCAGGTGTCCACATGAACAGTGACTGTAATCATTGCTCCTGTTCATACTGGCTGTTCAAAGATCTGCTTCAAATGTGCTTTCAGTGTCAGTGATGGAGGTTAAAATCATTTAAAGTAGATGTGAAGCTTCTCTGAGGCTTCATCAGTGTGAGTTAGTCATATCAAGTGGATATCTGACACATTTACAGTCTGTTTAGCATCAGATTCCCTCTTTGTGTTTCCCTGTTGAGCTGTGGTGGAAGTATAGGAACAAAAAGAGGGACTTTGGCTCTAAAAACACTGTAACGTTGAAACATATCTGCTGGATTTGAAGATTCACATAAACCTTTAACCTCTTCTAATGTTTCTATAACTGCACAGTTTCCTCGGTACGCAGAGATCGTCCATCTCACCCTGCCTGATGGTACCAGGAGGAGCGGGCAGGTGCTGGAGGTGACCGGCTCCAAAGCTGTGGTGCAGGTATACACACACACACACACACACACAGCATATCAAACTTTTTGTGGGCTGTGCTGTTGATGTTTGATGGATTTCACCAGCTCTATCCTCAATATGCATCTAAGTTAAACGGTTGTTTTAGCAGGATGTTGCTGTTGCTATAGTGATTTGATGCTGTTAATGATGCATGCGCCACCTCCACTCTGCCCTCTGCAGGTGTTTGAAGGGACTGCAGGTATTGATGCCAAGAAGACCAGCTGTGAGTTCACAGGAGACATCTTACGGACGCCTGTCTCTGAGGATATGTTGGGTATGACTCACTCACACAACACAACACATGAACAAGTTAAAATTCATTCAGTTTCAAACCAGCAGCGTCTGCAGCTGTTTTCATGTTTCATTGTGTTTCTGTTCATCTGTTGATCTGCTCCATCATCTATCTGAGGATCAAAATCAACAAATACAACATAAAATTCATCTTTGATGCAGTTTTGTGAAACATGAAAACTTCCAGAAAGGTCTGAATACTTTTCATAAGCTCCGTACCGACATGTGGATGCAGATGTGTGTTTGTGTGTGTGTGTGTGTGTTTGCAGGTCGGGTGTTTAATGGTTCTGGTAAACCTATTGACAGAGGGCCGGCGGTCCTGGCTGAAGACTTCTTGGACATTATGGGTACATGATGCAGATGTTCATGATCATATTACTAATAACTCATTTTATTATCGAATAATAATCTGAAGTTCATTTTCTAATTTTGTCTCAGACAACAGTAAAAAACAAGTTTACAATGTCTTCTGGTTACTTGTTTTATTCAACCAACAGAAAGACAAAGTATTCAGTTTACTATCAAATATAAAAAGTCAAATCCATCAATTCAAATCTGAGCCAGATCATACTTGTCCTCAGGTCAGCCTATAAACCCTCAGTGTCGCATCTACCCGGAGGAGATGATCCAGACGGGCATATCCGCCATCGACGGCATGAACAGCATCGCCAGGGGCCAGAAAATCCCCATCTTCTCTGCTGCAGGGCTGCCACACAATGAGGTGCACGCACACACACACACACACACACACACGCACACACACACACACACACACGCACACGCACACGCACGCACGCACGCACACACACACACACACTGTTAATTTCCTGATACGTTCAGTGTGTCAGATCCTCAGGCCTAAATTCTAATTAAACCTCATTCATTAATTGTATAATTTCCTTTTAATTAGTCAGATTTAATAAAACGTGGTTAAAAAGCTTCTTTAAACGAGGCAGAAGAGGAACAAATGACGAAGCTGCTGATCGTCATCTCCGCAGATCGCAGCTCAAATCTGTCGGCAGGCCGGCTTGGTGAAGAAGTCCAAGGACGTGATGGACTTCAGTGAGGACAACTTTGCCATCGTGTTTGCAGCCATGGGGGTGAGAACTTTATAACAGTCTGATACGCTAATAAAATATGTCACAGTATGTATAAAAACAAGCTTCAGTTATCAAATGACAGAAAAGGTGTGTGGTGTTGAGACAGCAGCTCAGTTTGTGCAGGAATATTTGGATTTTAAAGAACCACTTTCAGCTAGAATGTGAACACAAGTTGCTGTAATCACATTATCGGGATCAATAGATGTAATAAAGGTGTTGTGTAATCTCTGTGCCTCCAGGTGAACATGGAGACTGCTCGCTTCTTCAAGTCTGACTTTGAGGAGAACGGTTCCATGGACAACGTCTGTTTGTTCCTCAACCTGGCCAACGACCCCACGTATGCTGAAGAAACACCAGATTGTGATTGACATGCTTGCTACTGACTCGCACCAACATTTCCTACCAGATTCTCTTATTTTGTGGTTTCTGTAAACATGTCATTATTTAAAAAGATTCTTTCTTACGTTAGAGTTATAATAATGCAGAAGAAGGTTCAACCTTGTTGTGTTTTGCAGCATCGAGCGAATCATCACGCCTCGTTTGGCTCTGACATCAGCGGAGTATCTGGCCTATCAGTGTGAGAAGCACGTCCTCGTCATCCTCACTGACATGAGCTCATATGCAGAGGCTCTCCGAGAGGTCGGGCTCACTTTCACTGCATTTATTCAGGACGACGGCAGGAAACTGGATGTGAACTGTGTTCTCACCTGTGTGCGACTCGTCTCAGGTGTCTGCAGCCAGAGAGGAGGTGCCGGGCCGCCGAGGCTTCCCGGGCTACATGTACACGGACTTGGCCACCATCTATGAGAGAGCCGGCAGAGTGGAGGGACGTAACGGCTCCATCACACAGATCCCCATCCTCACCATGCCGAATGATGGTACACACACACACACACACACACACACACACACACACACACACCACAAACTGCGGCTCCACATTTAACCTTTATACAGAATATGACACGCGTGATCCTAATGAGTGACAGTGTGTTCTTGTGTCTGTCAGACATCACTCACCCGATCCCTGACCTGACTGGATACATCACTGAGGGACAGATCTATGTGGACAGACAGCTGCACAACAGACAGGTAAAGCAGAGCAGCAGACAGTCTGTGTTTCTGTCTCATTCTAATATAATGTTATGCAGCTGCCATGTTGTCTTCTTGCCCTCCTGGTTAGATCTACCCCCCCATCAACGTCCTGCCGTCTCTCTCTCGTCTGATGAAATCTGCCATCGGGGAAGGAATGACCCGCAGAGACCACTCTGATGTTTCCAACCAGCTTGTAAACACACATATACCCGACTCATGCTGCACATACCTGCTTTGACCACGTCACTCTGAAGATGTGTCAGCTCTGTGTGTGTGTGTGTGTGTGTGTGTGTGCAGTATGCATGTTATGCCATAGGGAAGGACGTCCAGGCCATGAAGGCAGTGGTGGGAGAGGAGGCTCTGACAGCTGATGACCTGCTCTATCTTGAGTTCCTGGCCAAGTTTGAGAAAAACTTCATTTCCCAAGGTACACTGGGGCTCATCAGTCCAGCAGGTTCTTGTGGACTGTGTCTGCTGCTGGGGTCCTGCGTGGCGTCTTCTGCATGTGTTGTCACCATCATCATTGTTACCATATCCCCATTACAGTTTATAGTTAGTTAATGATTTGCTGCTGTGCATCTGTGTCTCTATCACAGGTTCCACTGCTACTGTAATAATTCATCATTCATTGTAACTTATTCTCATTTTATCATCCATTATAATTCATTGTAATTGTACAATATGTGTGTGTTGATTTGTTCTGTATATGTGCCACATAAACGTGCAGGTTTCAGCTTCTCATATGTGATGATTTCATGCTTTTCTTTGTCATACATGACAGTAAGTTATGTATCTCTGGGTTTAAGACTGTTGGTCTTTTGGTCTCTTTGGCTCTGGGAAATTATAATGTGACATGTGACATTTTATAGACAAAACGATCAAGAAAATAAGATTAATAGATATAAAAATAATTGACTAAAACATGCTGTATGTTTCTGTGTCCAGGTGCCTATGAGAACAGGAGCGTGTTTGAGACTCTGGACATCGGATGGCAGCTCATGAGGATTTTCCCCAAAGAGATGCTGAAGAGGATCCCTCAGAGCACTTTAGCTGAGTTTTACCCCCGAGAAGCCAAACGTTAGCCGGCACACTCACCTGTGTCTGCACCTGTCCTGCTTCTATCACCGCATACATGCACATACAGTATAGTGTTGTGATGCTGTAACAGTCGTTGTCCTG